>CAUDNR010004367.1:89860-104235 GCA_958430865.1 Entrophospora sp. SA101 | reverse complement strand
TTTCTATATTACACTAAATTTTGCCACCTCTTTCATATTAAGGATGATCCTCACCCAAATTTTTCCAAATTTTTTCTTTGATGATAGTTTAGAAGAGGATCATCCCTATTTAAGAAATTTTATTTCCTGAATTAGAAATAATATTCTAAAACTGAAATTTTGCCATGTTTTGCTATAATGGTTGGTTTAGATGACTTGATCTGTACTAATATTGGGATGATTATATTACGAATATAAACCCTAATTGCAGCATATACAATATAGAAATCAATTGTCACACAAGCCTGTCTGTAACTTTTTTTGTAAATGTTTATGCAACCAACCCTCCATAAGTGAAGGCCTTGGGACCTGCATTTGTAGAACAAAGTATTTATTGACACACATGATACTAATAAAAAAGAAAAAATTTATTTATTTATTTATTTTAGATTTATCAAGAGCATTAAAATTGTTCATACAAGAAGAAAATTTTAAACTTTTTTAAGTTTTGGCATTTATTATCATTGGCTCAATATCATCATCCTTGTCATCTTCAATATCTTCAGTGGTGACAGAGCTCTTATAGTTGGAATTATTATTATTATATATAAAGGAATAGGTAACAATATAATTATATTGTTATCTATTTATGTTAGACTGTTATCTTAGAAATTTCAAATCAATCTATATTGATAAAATGTCCTACAAGTACAAGGTCATTTCATTGTATAGAATGCTCACTGATTTTCTTTTTTTCCTATTTTCATATCATAGTACTTATCCCTGAGAAATCATATTGCTTTTACCAGTGTTTAATTTCTCACTCATTACAATATAGAATGGCCACTTTGGACTATCAATATCATCTAATGATTTTTTGATGGCTTGATTTCGTTGATGTGGTATATATAATGATATTTCATTCTGACACCAACTATATTTCTATGAAATTCTCCTAAATATAAGTATAAACATGTTGAATCTTGCTAAAGCTCAAGCTTATGCTGAAAAATGCAGAGGAAGAGTTTTTATTCGGACCAGTCCCACTATCTACTTGTTTTGTGCCATAAAATCACTATGGAAAAGATAACTAGAAATCATTATGAAGAGATATGACTGATCCCCCATATGCCCTTGTTCAACAGGGGGACATACATTGGGATATATATTAGTGATGTTAGCCGGCTTGAGCCAATCAAATTCCATTCTCAAAAATAATAAAAAATATTCATTCATTTGTAATGCCGCCAAAAAAGGAAAAGAAAACTAATGCACAAAATAAGCAATTAATTAGTTCCAACACTCATAGCAAAGCAAATTCTTGGTCTGGTGGGTCATTGCATAACAATATTAACAATGGGTTAAATAGCAGTAGTAATATTAATAGTATTAGTAGTGGTAGTAGCAATATTAATAATTGTATTAGCAGCAGTAGTAGTAATAATCGCAGCAATGATAATAATAGTAGTAATGATAATAATAGTATTAATAATAATGAAACATTTGATTATGATAAGTTAAATAGCAATAGTATTTGTAGTAATAATAATATTAATATACTGTTTTTGAGAGAAAATTATAAACTTTTTGATCAATAAGTTGATTAATTTTTTTAATTTTTATATTAATTAATTTTTTATTATGTTTTAATTGAATTTTTCAATAAGAATAGAATAAATAATTCATTTGATCAAATGTTAGCTGGCTAGAATTTTTTACCATATTCATCAGCGTGAAAATGAATTTCTATATTAATACTAAAAATTTTGGAAACAAAATTCTAATTGGCCAATTTAAATTTCACGCACAACGTTTAGTAAAATAATAAAAAACCCCGATTTTTAATGAATTCATACAAAGTATTAGTATGTTATTTGTCTACTAAATTATTAGATAAAAAATTTATTTAAGTTCTTAGCCGGCTAAGCCGTTTATTACCTAATTTGGTAATTTTATTTCCATAACCAGAAGATAACGCGGAAATCTATTACCAAATTTAGAAATTATGTATGCAGATTATTAGCCGGCTTAGCCGGCTAAGGTTTTTCTACCGGCTAACATCACTAATATATATTAGAAGATTTGCTAAGTAAAAAACTCTCACCACATGCACCAAAGTTCTTACAAGGATTATGGCTCAACAAATACAACAAAGAATTGCAACTGGCATTTGTATTTAATGGGAAACAACATTACCATCTCAATCTGTTATTTCACCCACATGGCCATGTGGATCTAGATTCTCAAATTTTGCATGATTGAAAAAGTAGGATATTTGTACAAAGCATGGAATTACATTAATCAAAGACCATATTTTATGGATATTGAATCTTTTATATGAGAAGCTCTAATCAAGAATGGCCATCTCCAAAACTGTTCCAATTGATAATGATGTATTTCGAAGAAGCTCTTGTTTGAAGTCACATGATTCTGATCATTAACAATGTTAAAGTTTGATAGTGATATTTTTGGATAAATGAATCTGGTGGATATTTGAGATTTCCCATATCTACAATTTGCAATTCTTTCATGCTTAAATGGTTGATATGAATTTCTACCCATTAAATGTCTTGTAGATTCAACCACTTCCTTTTCAAGATAATATAAGACAGGCTGTGGTGGATTCTTCCAGTGATTGCCTTTCTGATTTGGTAGACCTGCAGTGAGAAGATTGATCAGTTGCTCTGCATGTATGACCATCTTCCAATTCTCCCGACCAATCATATTGCGAACATGTGACTCGATATCTTCCGTCCTTACATTATTACTATTATGACCTAATTATGACAATTTAAAAATGGATGTCTAAATATACTTATCACGACATTATGATATGTCAAAAGTCATAATAGTTTGGGCTGCATGTACAGTTGTTACATATCCAACTTGTTCTTCATAATCTAAAGGAATAATACTAGAGAATTACTCATAAAGTCATTAATTAGAGATATGGAAACTTATTTATATAGCAACGTGGACTTGAAATATGAATTTATTCCTAAATTTGGGAAATTAGAGAAAATTAATAACCTGTAATCACTTGTATTCATTTAACACGATTTAAATATAAAAATCAGTTGAGAATTATTATCTAGTACTGCTAGTAAAAAAGGATAATTAATCCAGCCCTTTAATTTAATATTATGATAAATTTTCGTGATATAACGAACGAAAATGAAAATTGTTGCCATCTACTCTTTCATTATCATCTCCTCCAAAAACTAACATTAACTGAGCAACATCAAGAGATGAGAAATGCAATAATTTTTAAAAATTGGTGCGCATGATGCACAATGCGCATTTTTTAAAATTTTTAATTAACGAAACAACTAAATCAGTGTAACATACTTTGTATATAACAATTTGCAATATTTTGGCAATATTTAGAAAGAATTGACAACGATACTATCTCTCTTTGGAAATTTCCGAAAGGAAAATTTTGTGAAACAAAATTGATTGCGTTGTATCTTTTAAATTAATTGGATCATTTGACCAAAAATATGAAGAAATATTTTCCCGACATTAAAAAATTTGGAATTAATCCATTATTGTTAAAGGAAAATCAATTAAGCTTTTTTTGAAAAAGATTCTTTTCTAATACTAAAATACTAATAAGAAATTGATCCATTATTGTTTTAGTATTGAACAATTGCCACTAGAAAAGCGACAATTTGAATCAATAAAGCTTTTTTTGAAAAGATTCGTCTTCTGAAAATGTAAAAAAAAAAACATAACGATTCGGAAATTAATTCATTATTATTATTATTGATTAATACTGAACCACGCCTTTTTGGAAATGCGAAAAAAACGTTATCGTTGAAGGAATTGACGAGGCTTCCTAAAAGATTAGAGGCTGTGAGCATTGATGAATTGTATTAAATTTTCTGAAAAACATTTATGCTTGTATAATGTGTTGATTACACGAACTCGCTGCAATCTTTTAAATTTATACATTATTTATTATATACATTAAACTATTCATCGCTTTCGCTATTACTACTACTATTTTAACCAATGTTATCTCACTGACCTCAATAACATTATCACTTTCATCTACATTTGTAACTTCCTTATTCAAATTTTTTTTTTTGATTTTCCAATTTATATATAAACTAACAATCAATTGTCAATCTATTTCTTTTTTTATCATGTATGTAAGAGAATGCAGACCAATTCCTCTCAGATACAGCAGATGAAGTAGGAATTAAAAGAACTCAAGTTAATAAATCAACATTATCAAACGATGACCATACTATGAATTATCAAACATTCCAGTATGTGCTTTATATTGTAGAAATTGTCCCCATTTTTACAGAATCATTCAAATAATACTTTACTATAAAATTTGATAATTATTATTGTTATTTATCAATATCCCAAAAGCAGTTTGATATGTGAGTGAAATCAATTGAGAATATAAAAAATTAATACAGTAAATAAAATTGATATTTATTTATATCAAAAATTTAAAAATTACATATCATCCATCCGAGGAATTTTGAATTTCGACAAATTTGTAAATTGATTATTAGAGTATTACATTGCTTGGGAAATATAAATACACAGTGATTTAAAACACTCTATTATTAAAATGGTAAATCAGCATTATAACCTTTAATTGTTTCAATTTTTTTAAGTTTTCTCAATCCTTTCGTAACTTGTTTAGCAGGACAATGACCTACGGGCGCATAATGTATAATAAAATCGCCTGGTAAATAACGATCAGGAAAAGTATTCATAACATGATCATCTTTCTCGATACGATAAACCTGAAATAATAATATTTATCAATTAAAAAAATTATTAATTATTACTAACAAATCAAAAATTATAGTTTTATTACCTGGTTTCCCCATTTATGTTCTTTTATCGTATCTTTTAAGGCTGCTTGTTCTATCGATCCTGAAAAGGCTCTATCAATTCTACCTTGAACGGCTCTTAAAAATCTAAAACTCCAATCTGTATTTCTAATTAAAAATACGCCAGCATTTATCATGTGGTCTCCAGCCGGTCTAGCCACAATGAAATTTATATCATTAAAATCACGTTCATCATTTTCTCCAATCATTCTTTCTTTGATCTTTTCAAATAATTGTTCAATGGAAAATATACGATTAACAAAAATTGCATCCATATCCAACCAAACCACCCATTCATAATATGGTAATATAGTTTCTACGAAATCAATTTTTCCCCATACTTTTTGACGCACACGGAATGTTTGTTGCCAGTATTCCGTAGATCTAGCCACAAATGCATAACCATGTTTATTAGCATAAACACGTTTATTATCAGCAGATAAAATACCTGCAACGTTCATACAATCGTCTGAATATAAATAGCTGCTTGTTATTATAGCTATTGAAGGTCTAGAACTTTTGTTTAAATCAACATTATTGTAACGATTTAAAGTTGTGCTGGTTTTTTTTAAATTCATTCTCGATTTACATGGTATTATTTGTTCTATTGATAAACCTGATAATAAATCTGTCATAATCCAATTCTGATAAATATTACCTATTGCAATCACATTATCTATACCAGATGATATACTGTCGATTGAATTTGGCCATTCTACAATAGCTGAATTATCATTAACTATTATAATGTCATTATCATTAATATTTATAAAATTATTATTATTATTATTTTCTATTTTATTTCTAACAAATCTTGAAACAAGATTTGTGTAATTAGCTGTAGATTCACTGATTAAAGGAACTTCCAAAATCTTTGGAATAATATTTGAACCTAAAACAGTGAACATATTGTCAGTTAAATTTGTTCTAAACGATCCCCAAATTAAATTTCGTTTATCTTTTATATTGTTGTTTCCTATCAAAGAAGTTTTCGAATATAAGACCTTTTGAAGTTTGATTAAATTTGGTAAAGTTAAGGAATCTTGAATCACCAGGAAGTCATATGATATACATAATTCATCATTTAAAGTTTGAGACTATAAAATAAATAAAAAGGTTATTTGATAATAATCAATCGGACATTTTTCCGCAAAAAATAATCTGCAACTATAACATATTTAATTTTATTGATGGGTGGGTTAGGCATATTTAGAAATTAAATTGGCGATCGCAGATGATTTTTGCGGAGTTTTTACAAATGATAAAAAAGATCCATACCCATTTTAACATTGAGGCCTGCCAATCATCAACACCATTATCAGTAATTTCTGTCAAATCATTATATTCCATTTTTTCTGCTATAAATTTTCTTGCCTTATAATCTTTAATATTTTTATCACTTTTTGCTAGGAATTGATAATAGATGTTATGAAAAGGTTGTTCGTTATTATCTTGATGCATACAGGGTATTAAATTGTCATTTATGTTGAATAACAATTTTCTCAGTAATTTTCTCCGATTAAATTCCTCAATCCTTGAAGAAATTATTAATACCAGATTATAATGGTTTGGGAAAATATTTGGATTTCTAGATAAATCTTTTTTACAATTATTAGGAAAAGGGGCGGTGTTTTCTTCAGGTGGTGGTGGCATCAGTTTCGTGGTAGTTGTATCTGTTGCAGAAACAGTGATTGGTGGATAATCATTTTCATTATTTGGAGTTTCGACTTCTTCGACAGAATAATGTTTATTGGAAATTTCTTGGACAAAAGGTGTTGACGGTATAAAATAAGATAAAGTCAATAGAAAAAAAGTAAAGGTTGCTATCAAAAACCTTCTTTTTTTAAATTGATAGGCGAATGTAGTAGTCAAATGATTATTTTGACCCATTTTATCAGACATAATATAATGTAGGGGGTTTTTCTTTTATTTCTACTGACAAAAAACTCTATCATTTTATATGAACATCAAATGAAGCGGAGTAACATTAATCTCGCGTGCTCGACGTTACATATAAATTTTACACAGTATTAGTATGGCTTAACCAAAATTGATGATAGTATAATGACAGGGCCGGGAAAATTCTATTGTATGTATATATGACTGCCAAATATATTCTACCCGTCACGTGATTAAATTTACGACATCAAATGTTGCGCCGAGTGCCAAACCCAAATCCAAAAATTAGCAATGACATTCTCTAATCAATCATTTATCGTTAGTGCCAGTATTATTAGAATTATTAGTTATAAAATTTGAGTATACGAATTATATTGAAAGTTTATTCGAATAAACAGAATAAAGTGCATAAACAAATTAAAATAACTGATAATTCGAATTCGAGCAAAACGAAATTCGAAGAAATGAGGATTTATATTACTATTACTCTAATACTCGTTCGGAACATCAAAATTAGCCATATTATTGTTGTTGTTGTTTTATTATTGTTTATTTGCTGAACAATAAATTCATTTATTTTAATGATTAAGAGTTGTTACATATTAATATACAAATATGTTGTGCGTGAATTTGTGATTTTGAAAGAGTTTGTATCCAAACACCCAAGATTTAATTAATACATTTTCAATTTGATTTTCACACTATTTTTCCAATTTTGTTCTGGTCACGTGTAGTAGTGATAGGGAAGGATAATCATGCGCCAAATCTAATAAAATCGTGCAACTTCAAACCACCAAGATTTTAAAAAATTAGAGTATTTTTTTCAATTTTATTAATAAAAAAAAAAAGCTTTGGCGCACCATATAAGAATTTCAGAAAAAAAATTTTATACGGTCTAAAGAGCACTAACGATTTCAAATTTATGTTGTGTGACTATATTATAATTTTAAAGACTTCAGATTTATGCGACAACAAACATTAAATTATTATTATGCATGCAACACTTGGCAGCAAATTGTGCGCCCTTTATTATTGTTGTTTGCGTTTATCTTTTTTTTATTATTTGGAAATTTGGATCAAATATTCTTTAAATATTAATTAAACTGTTGTTTGAATTTACCTTTTTTTATTTTTTAAATTAATGCAATTGGTACTTACTATTCATTGTATGATTTAATGTTAAATATAAAATTTATTGAAATGAGGTTTTGACTGACTGTAGGTTCACATTATCATCATCACCCACCATCACTATAATTATTGTCCATGTTACAAATAAGTAAAGGGGCAATGCAAATAAGGACAATATCCTATAATAAATAATTTCTAAATTTTGATCAGCCCTTTAAAAAAGCTATCCATCAATCCAAATACGAACAGGATATAAAGCAGATAAATTTGTGTAGTAAGATTATGCAAATTATGCAAATGAATAAACCTGGTGTTTCTATAAAAATGAGTTCTACAATTTCAAAAAATTATAGATAAAATATTATGTAAAATAAAAACAAATACAGGTTCTACTCATGCCATCTCTAGTGAAATAGTTTTCATAGGTTTTTATCACAGTCAGGTATTTTACCCAATATGGAAATCGAATGAATTTACGTGATGCTTCCATAATATGTAAACGAAAAAAAATTTTTAATAATCGAAATAAATACTATTCAATTTTCTCTCTTGTAATCACTCAATAATCACTAATAATCAGTCAAATTGCTCAAAGTATGTTGTTTTTAAAATCAAAGAAAGTTATGCACTAGGAATTTTTTTTTTAAATATGTTTTTTAATTTTTTTTGGATAAAACACAAAAACCAACTGTTAACACAACACTGGGTCCAAGATTTCAAAAAATAAATGAGTTAAAAAAGGGGAATTTCGTTAAAAGCCTTGAATTTTATACAAAAATCCTTTTAATAATACTATCGGAAGAATAGATAAAATAAAACCTCTAGTTTAAAATTAACTAAGATCTTTCACAGTAAGTTCTGGATCTCAAATATGTTAGTTTAAAAAAGAGTAATTTAAAAGGAATGATTTTGTTAACCAACTTTACAAAATTTCTTATTAATAGTAACCATAGGAATATAAATGTAAGAATTACTTAAAATAAATTTATATATATATATATATATATATATATACATACATACATATTAAGTTTATATATTTATTGTTTTATGAATTATTAAAAGTATTCTGGTTTTATACATGTATATATTCAATGGGTAAGGTGAATGATTTAATTATAATCATTGAACATACAGTACATAATATTGATTGATTATTTTTATTAAATGAGATATTAATGATATTAATGAATGATAGGTAAAGGAAAAATTTGTATATGTTAAAATCATCTACCTGATTAATATACTATATGTTAAATCACAACAGTGACATTCTCATATTGCTTAATCCTGTAATATGACCAGTTAAATCAAGCTCCCGCCATGTTTTTCTTTTTTTATTCAAAAAACGAAAAGAATTTAGCCAATCGGAATCTCTTTTCATGACGTCAATCATTACACCGGCTGAATTTAGCCAATCAAAATTTCTTCTAGAATTTTTCATAACATCGATCATTACAGTATTTAGTATTTCCATATCGAGTAAGATACCTGATTGCAATACCCACATATAAGGGATATATCACAAGCACATAGTGATATATCTTGTTCAATTTGTCATCCTATCAATTGGGATTTTTCACCACAATTTCTAATCTTTCAGGATTGGATACAAGAAACACATCAAGCAATAGAGTGTACCTCAGAAACTGTAACCACTTTTGAACAAATATTATTAGAACAAGATCCAGTTTGACTAATACAACTTGTCAGAGTATTATTAATTAATGTTAGATACAGTGTATATCCGAGAAATTTAAATACGATAGTTCAGGATTACTTTGCAGCAGCAAGAAGAACACATCACTTCAGAATAGCCTTAAACGAAGCACATCAAAGTTCTCCAGAACCCAAATGGGCTTATAATTAACTAACATGTATATAAAGAACTCGAATTTGACCTACTGTAAAAGTAAACTGCAAACAAGTTAATTAATTTCAACTAAGAAAAACTAAATAAACAAAATAATAGTAAATATTTTATTTAAACAAACTACTATCTTCCTTAACTAAAATTATTTGCTAATACCAAAATCAATTCATTGATAACCTATTCATTCTGATCTACACAAATCCAAAAATAATTGTTAAAATGCATTTCCAGAACCAGGTTGTTCTTCTGAAACAACCAAATCCTCAAAAGAACCTTCACATGAATATACAAAAGTCTAGTTAAAGTTTTTTTGTTATCTAATGTTAATTTATACCTTGAATATAATATTATTACATTCGCACATTGAATTAACCATATCATTTTTCAAAAGTTTTCATAGAACATTTGTCAATATACCAAATTGATTTTGCCAAGTCAAGTACAAACTGACAACTGATATCATGAGCCATTGTTTTCATCTAGCCATTCAACAAGTTCTGATTCTAATTGTTCAACCCATTTCTTGCTATCTAATTAAACATTGATACAAAAGATTATTAATAAATACAAATTTAATTATATGTATGTGTTTAAATTATCATACCTTTTAGAAATATTCACTCAAAGCTCTCTCATTAAATCAAATGTTTAATAAATTCCTTGTTCTTTTTGGAGTTATTTCTTGTGTCTAAGTAAAAAATACAACTTATTCCAAAAAATGAAACTACAATGCAATTTAAAGATACATTATAAAACAAAGATGTCTTTTATTGACTAAATTTAGCAAGAGCATTTAAACTTCAAAGACCAGGTTCCAAAAAAATCTTCTAAAGTTTGTTTATGATCAATTGGCAATCCTTTCAACCCAATTTAATCTTCACTATGTTCAACAGTACATTAATTATTGGCATTATATAATTATGTGACTTATACATATAATTATGGTTGGAGGAGTAAAAAATTACATGCTTAAAATATGAAGATTGTGAAACATATTTGATCAATAAAAATCTAGAATTTTATTATAAAGATATTTAATAAAAAACCAGGTCACTGAGTGATATGTGGTCTTTTCATTGAATTAATGTGTTTAAATTCAAAAGTAAGATTTTAAGGTGGTTCTTGAATATAAGAAGGGACAGTTTTTAATGATTCTAATAATTTTTTTGTAGTATTTTTTGTTTAACAATTGATAATTCATCTTCTGACTTAGACTCAGCTGTTGGTTTTACATAACCAATAGTTCTTTACTTTAACAAGAATTATATTGCCTGTAATTACTCTTTTATCCGAAAGTGCTTGATTGAACCATATCATCAATGCACAGGACACTTTTCAGCTTTATCTTTTTGTCTATTGGTATCATTAGGGTTGATGAATAGCCGTTTACCAAATGCTACAAATGGTACGTAATAAATTTAAAAATCTATATAAACGAAGTAAAATTATAACGGTATATACGCATTAGTATTAATAGTAATAAAAAAATAGGGGATGGAGCGTTGGGCAAAATTAACTTCTAATTCTAGTAACCCCTTAGAAATTTTTTATAAATGTGACCTTCATAAATTTGTCTCCCAAAATTTCATACCCTAAAATCGGTGGATATGAAAAAATATATATAATTAATGATACACTTGTAATAACTATATAATTATATATATATACATAGGGAATATTTAGAATTTTAAAAGCAATTTCCTGATGTTTTACTAAATAAATATGAGAACAATTTAATAATAAAAGAAAAGAACACTAAACCCTTTTGTAGTTGATAAATTCCAAATTGAACTTGAAAAAAAGAAAAACACATTTGATTATCCTGATGCTCTGTCAGATATGAGAATTTGCACATCTTCCGAAGAACAATTAGTATTAGGCTTCGACTTCTTATAACCGAAAAGAACGACACTGATTATACCTCTTGCTTTCTCCTTTGGCTGATTTTTTATTACATCAGGAAAATGCACAAACATTAACAGATTGACATTAAACGCAGACTTGATGTAAAGATTATCTGCTAGGATTATAACCAAATAATAGACACTACTGAACTGAGGTAGACCTTATACATTTATTTCTTTTTAAAAAGGGCAGAAATTCGATGGCAAGGTTGTGGTTTTGATAGATGTTTCTCAGTTTGCATTTTTGGTGGCAAGTACAGTCAAGCCGAACTTTTGGGAATCACAAAAATAGGATCGGCTTATCAAAATTCGGTTTATAATGTTATACGTGAAAATGAAATTATGTGAATTCGCAATTCACATGTGAAATTCAAATTTACATACATGAAATTCAAATTAGCCAATCAGAATTTCACCTCACTCCATAATATTTCAATTTCACATAATTTCAATTTCACATACAACAATAACAAAACGATTTTTATTAATTGTTCAAAATAAATTCGGCTTACAACGTTATAAAATATAAATTTTACAAAATTATTCTAAACAAAAATATTTATCTAAAGATTGTTGCACGGAACTATTAACCTTATGACTTAACAATTTTTTTCTAAGAGTACGAATACATAAATTTTCAACACCCAATTATGGTATCTATAATAAAAATTTTTGGAATAGAGGTTTCATCCTGTTGCTCATCTATTTCTATTTCTGTGTTGAATTAATGCAATAATATCCTCGTCTTTTTATTATAACTTGACATGGTTAAAGATAGAAAGCAGAGTTGTTGGGTGATTGACCATTTTTAAACCGAATTTATCATTCATTATAAGACGAATTTTTAAAACCAGTTTATGATCATATTCGGCTTAGAAAGTTATATTTTTGTTATTTTGTACAAACCATTAAGTTCGGTTTATCAAGTAAAGTAGAAATTATAATAAATTTCGGCTTAACGAAAAATAATTTTTATTAAATATGATTTGATTAACCAATTTTGCATCGTTATGAAGCGAAAATCGGTTTATAGTTTATCGAGGTTTGACTGTACTCATGAAGATTATGACAAATGGGGTATAAATTTTCTGGTATGTGAATTTTTAAAATATACATTTGCATAAAGCATATATGGGTATGTTTTTTTAAAAAAAAACTATTATGAAAAGTGATAATGAAGAATTACAGTTATTGACTGGCCAAAGACAATTGGGAGATGTGAGTATATTATTTTATCAAATTGTAAGATGAAAAGAGAAAAAAAGTTACAAGGTAATTTTTATTAATTATTTATACATAATAATATTTTGCAGGAAAGATCTGTATTAACTATCATGTATTTAATGGCATTATAAGAATTGGCCAAAACACCATTTTGTGTTGTTGAGGTTAACCAAGGAATGGACTCTATAAATGAATGCTTAGCTCATAATCAAATGATTGAAACTGCATGTCAATCACAGTATGTGCCATTATTATTATTAACTGTTTACTATTATTATTAAAAAATAATCATCGTTGTCTTTTATTTGTATTTGTTTTAGATATTTTTTAATAACCTCTGAATTTTTGTCAGATTGTAATTGTAAATATCATGCATCTTATGTTGGTAATGTAGAATGGCAATCTGAAAGAATGAACTAATGAGTGATTTGAGACAATCATTATTTTTAAATTTTATGATGTAGAATTTTATATTAGTTTAAAAGGCATTAAAAGCCATTCTTAAACCATGATAATTTTCGACCTTCAAAATACATAGAATCCCAATAAGTGAGCTCTAAAATTTTCAAAGAAAAAATAAGGTTTAAAAGTCTGTTGATTACAATACTCTTTATTATGGATTTTTAATATTAATAACATAGTTGGCTCAGTCTAAAGACCTCCGCAAATTTTAAAAGTATAGAAGTCATTTTCAGTCCTACCTCTTAAAAAAATAGCCTCATTAGTTGATATAATAGGTCTCTAGTTTTAATCTAATGAAAAGATTTTATCAAAAAAATATTATTTGTTGTATAGTCCTACTATTACTATGTTCACGAGGAATTTGAACGCCATGATCATTTAGACTAACACGCGACCATCATATCTAAATTTGGCAGCAAGTTAACTAAAGTCACGTGAAGACTTTTTTTTAAAAAAAAAAATAGTGCGCTAATACTAATGACTGATATGAATCATGAAATTGCCGAGCGCATGGCGCAGCAATATGACCGAACAAACCATATAAAATAGAAAAGATTGTTTTTTTATTAGTCCTACAATAATAAAAATTTTGTGAATTTCCATAAAAAGGGTTTAATATATTAATATAATTTGGTCTAAACATTTTTTATAATAATTCAAAAAAAAAATGTCATTTCAAGATTTATTATCATCATTATCATCAGACAGAGAAAACTTTTTATTTAGTACTTATTCTGAATTAGAAAATAATTCTGCATCAATTGCAAATGATATTACTTTGTCAAACATATCCAGAAGAGAAATTCAAAAGAATACATTTTTATCATTAATAACTGAAAATGAAAAACTTTCAGAAAATGAAAAAGAATATTGTAAAGAAAGATATATTTATGAATTGGAATTAGATAATGCAACTTATAAATGGGGTGAATTAAAAGAATGTAACAATTGCAAATTAGGCAGTTACTCAGACAGATTTTGTGAAAACTGTATTTGTTTACATTTACAGAAGCTTTTTGATACATGGTCATCTGGAAACAGCAT
>CAUDNR010004367.1:44724-78615 GCA_958430865.1 Entrophospora sp. SA101 | reverse complement strand
GCACTTTAAAAAAGCCATCCGTCCATCCGGATTGTTTTGCGGATATCCGGATTGACCATCCACGGATCGCATCTCTAGTTTGCATTCAAATAAATAAAATATTAGATTCACTGTGAGATGTGGATTTGATCTCTCAATACTTATTAACAATGAAGTTTGTATTTGACTGTAAATGAATATCATTAATATTAATAAGTATTAATTACAACAAAACCTTTTAAAAACCAAATGACTGACATCACATACATTAAGAACAAATCTAAATAATCATGTCGCAAGTTGTTAAAAATTGAATGATTAATGCCACCATTAAGAAAAATGTCAAATGATTAAATTAATGATTTCTAAAATAAGATTTAGTTATGAAAATAACTTACTAAAATAAACCTGTCAAATCCTTCTGTCCATTAATGATATTTAATAATAAGAAAGCTACGCATTTTAACAATATATATGAATTGATTTATGAGCTGCTAATTCAGATATCTTTTTGTGAATTAGAATATTTATAATTTTGCGGATATTTTTTGTGATAATAAATATTAATGTTAATACGGGTATTTTGAACAGATTAAAAGTGAAAACTAAAATCAAAAGTAATAATAGAAAAAACAATAATGATAAAAATAATTTACACATGATTTCTAAATGAATAGAAGTCTGCTTCTGCGTGTCCATTTTAAAAAAACTCGATAATCATATCATATTGACTTGCAAATTTTTCCTTACTAGCATCATTTACAGCAGGATTGGATAATAACTAGAAACTTGTAAAAAAAAAGGTCCAAATCGCATGTTTATGCCCAGGAAAGATGTCTACAATGAGTCTGACAATATGACAAATAGTACAAAAGCTATTTGCATATATAAAAGGCAGATAACAATTTTCGAAAAAATGCAGAGTTGGCCTTGGGATGAAATGATATTTTTTCAGTTGTAGGAGAACTTGCAAATGCTAAAGAAAGTTTAATAATAGTATGTGAAATCGTCGAATGCCAACAAAACTATGAGCACAAATAATAATGGTGATGACAATGTTTGTAGTTCTAACTATTATTTATAGTATATTAAAAAAATAAAGGTGGTAGAAAGATTAAAACATTTTATAATTTTTTTTAGTACAAGAAATTGTGTTAGATTGGCATTATTGATGTTCTTTTACATTGTTCACTCAATGATTAATATTTTCCCAGCCAAGAGAGTTAAAGTTCGCGAAAATAACAAGAATGAAAATATAAATAGAAATAGTGAGACAGAATTGGATTTACTTAAAAAGTTTAATTGAAAGTAAGTTTTTGTTGTGGTTTAATACTATTACTAGATAAATATTTTGAATGGCCTTACACCAACCCGTGATACTTTTATAATTACAAAGTGGTGGTGTACCGGTTTTCTGAGTGGTGCTTTTTCGATTTTACAATACTCTCACATATAAATTGCTGATCTTCTGTTGAAATATATATATTAGATGCGTGTAACGCCTGTCTATCCATAAAAAGGTTCTTGACTATGCTGAAAAAAAAAAAAAAATAATATGCGAGACTTTTGGGGATTGAATGAAGTTACTTGCAATGGTTTTGTGTTACGTGGATTTTTTAAAAAAAAATTAAATGGATGCTGAAAAATCAATAAATTTATTAAACGAATTAATTAATAGAAGTGATTTGGATGCTGGAGTTGCTAAATCATCATATGGATTGCTTGAAACATTAAAAATCATACAAAATTGTACCAGTTGTAAAAAGGATGATATAAAAGAAAATGATTGTTTTTATGAATTTATAAATGAAATCTTAGTTGAGTTAGAAAAAGAAAAAGAAGAACAAAAAAAGAATTATATAATCAGGTGGTTAGACCATGAATTAATCGAAATAGATGATGTATTGAATGGAAAAGTATTATGTGAAGATTGCAAAGAAGAAAAAATAGAAAAATTAGCAAATAAATTATTTAACATGTCAAATGAATTAATTAATAGACGGGACTTGACAGTTAGCATTAGTGAATCATCAAATCGATTGATTGAAACGTTAAAAATGATACAAAATTGTACCAGTTGTAAAAAAGATAATATAAAAGAAGGAGGGTATTTTGATGTATTTTATAGATCAATAAATGAAATAGGAAATTACTTGATCATATTAGAAAAAGGAAACCATTTAATAATCCATCAATTAAGTGATAAATTAATTGAAATATATGATATATTGAATGAAAATGTATTATGCAAAGGTTGCAAAGGAGAAAAAATAGAAAAATTAACAAATAAGTTATTTAGCTCATTAAACAAATTAATTAATAGAAGCGATTTGGATGCCGGAGTTACTAATTTATCAGATGGATTGCTTGAAACATTAAATATAATACAATGTTGTACCATTTGTAAAAAAGATGATATAAAAGAAGATTATTGTTTTTATGAATTTAATAAATTAATAAATGAAATAGAAAATTACTTGGTTGAGTTAGAAAAAGGAAACCATTTAATAATCCATCAATTAAGTGATAAATTAATCAAAATTGATGATATATTGAATGGAAATGTATTATGTGAAGGTTGCAAAGGAGAAAAAATAGAAAAATTAACAAATAAGTTATTTAGCTTGTTAAACAGATTAATTAACAGAAGTGATTTGGATGCTGGAGTTACTAATTTATCAGATGGATTGCTTGAAACATTGAATACAATACAAAGTTGTACCAGTTGTAAAAAAGATAATATAAAAGAAAAAAATTGTTTTTATAAATTTAATAAGTCAATAAATGAAATAGGAAATTACTTGGTCACATTAGAAAAAGGAAACCATTTAATAATCAATCAATTAGATGATGGATTAATTGAAATAGATGATATATTGAATGAAAATGTATTATGCAAAGGTTGCAAAGGAGAAAAAATAGAAAAGTTAACAAATAAGTTATTTAGCTCATTAAACAAATTAATTAATAGAAGCAATTTGGACGCTGGAGTTACTAATTTATCAGATGGATTGATTGAAACATTAAAAATGATACAATATTGTGGTACTTGTAAAAGAGATAATATAAAAAAAGATTATTGTTTTTATGAATTTAATAAGTCAATAAACGAAATAGAAAATTATTTGGTTGCATTAGAGAAGGGAAGCCAGTCAATAATCCATCAATTAGATGATAGATTAGTCAAAATTGATGATATATTGAATGGATATATATTATGCGAAGGTTGCAAAGGGGAAAAAATAGAAAATTTAACAAATAAGCTATTTAGCTCATTAAATAAATCAATAAATAGAAGTGATTTGAATGCTAGAGTTACTGAATTGCTTGAAACATTAAAAATCATAAAGAATTGCACCAGTTGTAAAAAAGGTAATATAAAAGAAAAAACTTGTTTTGATGTATTCTGTAGATCAATGAATACAATAGAAAATTACTTGGTCACATTAGAAAAAGAGAATCATTTAATAATTAATCAATTAGACGATGCATTAATTAAAATAGATGATGTATTGAATGGAAAAGTATTATGTGAAGGCTGCAAAGGAGAAAAATTAACAAATAAGTTATTTAACTCATTAAATAAATTAATTAATAGAAGTGATTTGATGGTCAGCATTACTGAATCATCAAATAGATTGATTGAGACATTAAAAATAATGCAAAGTTGTATCAGTTGTAAAAAAAATAGCATAAGAGAAAAGTATTTTTATGAATTTCAAAAATCAATAAATGAAATAGAAAATTACTTGGTTGAGTTAGAAAAAGGAAACCATTTAATAATCAATCAATTAGATGAAGAATTAATTGAAATGGATGATGTATTGAATGTAAATATATTATGCAAAGGTTGCCAACAAGAAAAAATGGGAAAATTAACAAATAAGCTATTTAACTCATTAAATGAATTAATTAACAGAAGTGATTTGAATGCTAGAGTTACTGAATTGCTTGAAACATTAAAAATCATAGAGAGTTGTACCAGTTGTAAAAAAGATGATATAGAAGAAAAGCATTTTGGTAAATTCTATAGATCAATAAATGAAATAGAAAATTACTTGGTTGAATTAGAAAAAGAAAAAAGAGAACAAAAAGAGAATGATACAATAATCTTTTGGTTAGATGATGCATTAATTAAAATCTATCATGTATTGAATGGATATATATTATGCAAAGGTTGCAAAGGAGGAAAAATAGAAAAATTAACAAATAAGTTGTTCAACTCATTAAAAAAATTAATTAATAGAAGTGATTTGAATGCTAGAGTTACTAAGTCATCAAATGAATTGCTTGAAACATTACAAATGATAGGGAATTGTATCAGTTGTATGAAAGATAATATAAAAGAAAATTGTTTTTGTGAATTTAATAAATCAATCAATGAAACAGAAAATTACTTGGTTGAGTTAGAAAAAGAAAAAGAAGAACAAAAAAAGGGATATATAATCCATTGGTTAGATTATAAATTAATCAAAATAAATGATGTATTGAATGGAACAGTACTATGTGAAGATTGCAATGGAGAAAAATTAACAAATAAGTTATTTAACTCATTAAATGAATTAATTAATAAAAGTGATTTGATGATTAGCATTACCAAATCGCCAAATGAATTGCTTGAAACATTAAAAATGATAGAGAATTGTACCAGTTGTAAAACTAATATGAAAGAAGTAAAGTATTTTGATGAATTCTATATATCAATAAACAAAATAGAAAATTACTTGGTTGAGTTAGAAAAAGAAAAAGAAGAACAAAAAAAGAATGATATAATCTTTTGGTTAGATGATGCATTAATTAAAATAGATGATGTATTGAATGGAAAAGTATTATGTGAAGGTTGCAAAGGAGAAAAATTAACAAATAAGTTATTCAACTCATTAAATGAATTAGTTAATAGAAGTGACTTGATGGTTAGCATTACTGAATCATCAAATCGATTGATTGAAACATTAAAAATAATGCAAAATTGTACCAGTTGTAAAAAAGATAACATAAAAGAAAAGTATTTTGATAAATTTCATAAATCAATAAACAAAATAGAAAATTACTTGGCTGCATTAGAAAAAGGAAACCATTCAATAATCCATCAATTAAATGATGAATTAATCGAAATAGATGATGTATTGAATGGATATATATTATGCAAAGGTTGCCAACAAGAGAAAATGGAAAAATTAACAAATAAGCTATTTAACTCATTAAATGAATTAATTAATAGAAGCAATTTGAATGCTAGAGTTAATAAATCATCAAATGAATTGCTTGAAACATTAAAAATCATAGAGAGTTGTATCAGTTGTAAAAAATATTATATAAAAGAAGTAAAGCATTTTGATGTATTCTATAGATCAATAAATGAAATAGAAAATTATTTGGTTGAATTAGAAAAAGAAAAAGAAGAACAAGAAAAGAGATATATAATCAATCGGTTAGATGATAAATTAATTTACATAGATGATGTGTTGAGTAGAAAAGTATTATGCAAAGGTTGCAAAGAAAAAAAAATTGAAAATTTAAGTAATAAATGTGGAAATGAAGAAATTGCTAGATTTCTTTATGAATGTAAACAAAATTCAGGTAATATTCGATGGAATCCATTTAATGAATTTGGAAATATCAAATATTTAGCCAAAGGTGGTTTTGGTGAAGTTCATGAAGCAATTTGGATTGGCCATTATGACGATTCAACCTATGGTGAATATAATGAATATAAAGTTGTATTAAAAAGATTATATAATTCAACTAATAAAATTTTGGATATTTTAAAAGAGGTAAATAAATGTTTAATATTAATATATTAATTACTCCTTTAAACATGAATTTAAGTGGTGATATTTAACTTTTTTAGTTAAAAGCAAATAATGAATTTAGAAATAATGCTGTTCCATGTTATGGAATTACTAAAGATCCAAATAAGAATGATTATTTGTTGGTATTTCATTATGCTCCATATGGAGATTTACATAATTATTTATCAAACAATTTTAAAGAAATCACTTGGAAAGATAAAATTGGGTCACTTTGGTGGATTGCAGTTGGGTAAAGTTTTTATATTTTTATTATATCAATCCCCATTGATTATGATTTCATTGGATAAGATGTAATTTGATGCTTGATCAATTATCTTATTCAATGATCAACCACCAATTAATAACCAAACATTTTTTTATTTAATATTAATTTAAATTGTATTTTATTTATTTATTTATTGTTATAAATTAGATTAAAAGAAATTCACGGGAATAATTATATTCATCATGATTTGCACAGTGGTAATATTTTTTCATATAATACTGGCAGTAGTATAATAGGAGATTTGGGATTATGTCAACAATTAAATGAAAAAGATGATCCAGATGAAATCTTTGGAGTGATGCCATACCTGGCCCCTGAAGTATTGTCAAAAAAACCATATACAAAAGAATCAGATATTTATAGTTTTGGTATGATTATGTGGGAACATACTACAGGAAAGAAGCCATTTTACGATAGGCCCCATAATTATGGTCTAATTCTGGACATACTAGAGGGGAAAAGACCAGAAATTACTGAAGACACACCTGAATTCTATGCTTATTTAATGAAGAAGTGCTGGGATCCCAACCCGAAGAATAGGCCTACTGCTGAAGAAGCTGATTTATGTTTTCGTAAATATCTTGAACCTTATCTTTCTGAAGAACCCGAAAAAAAGAAAATCATTGAATTAGCAGAATCAAAACGCCAAGAAATCATTAAATCAGAAAAATATTTAATTGATGAAGAGAAACATAGGAATCACCCGGAATCATTTTATACAAGTCGAGCTCTTGGGAAATCAATTGAACAAGATGATATTTCAATTAATAATTTATCAGTCTTACTTAAATTAAATATTTAAAAATTTATTTTTCAGTTTTAAAGAGAAATTTTTTAAATTATTTAGTATTTTATTTTCAAGCATAGATTATTGTATTTTATCTAATAAGCAACAAATTATATCAAGGAAAAAATATTTAAATAAAGGCATAATTTATATTAATAAGAAAACAAGAATAAATAAAAATAACTTTACAGTATTATGCAGGTCGTTATACATATCAGTCTGTGTGTTTCAATCCAGGCACTAAAGACAGCTCAAGCGCGTTTTTATTTTAATGTGAATTTACTATTACGCGTGGTTGATCTTAAAGTCAAAAATATCAAGCTATCATAACTCGCGCGTGTGTAAAATTTGCTCCACATATCAACATCGGCCCGCCTGTGCATTCAAACTCAGACGTTAAAGACAATTCGATTGCGTTTAGATTTTTTTGATTTATGAAATGCAGTTTTGTTGTAAGAAATGCTGATATCTAGAATCTGGGGCACTCAAAAGAAACAATTAGCCATGTAAGACCAGCAACACCTGAGAATGAATCAGAAATAAAGAGGTTGCTTTACAAACAATTACAAATCCACCTCAAAATCTTGTTTTTGAATCAAATAGACACGAAATTGACTAGAAAACCATATTATTTTATTTATATATTTTATTTTATAGATCAGTCGATAAATACTTTCACACCATATAAAGAAGTTTTCTAAATGTTTCACGTAAATTAACTTTTGGAAATAATCTTTACCTATTACTACGATTTTATGAAAATGTACACATTCCACACCCTGTACCTTGATTTAACTTAGAAAAAAGAGCAAATTGTCCAAATCGCACAAGAAGTAGGAATTCATGCAGATGTTTTCAAGAAACCTTATTAACGCAGGAATCCCTTTTATCTCCAACGTTCCACAAGTGAATCTCTTACAGTCACCGAGACTATTGATCAATTGGTGATGATTGAATGACTTGATAACTGTGTTTGTCTCTGCCTGAGTGGATTTATGTTTTTCAACAAAAAAGACGCGGAAGGAGTCAAAAATAATCGTTTGATCGTTCATAGTCAATAATGTAAGAGTGAGTAATTTGATCAAATTAACAGTTGGTCGATGGATTTTTATTGGATTACGTTATCCCTGTAACCTACGTCACAGTCGGATGTTGTAACCAATCAGTTGTTATTGTTATTACATTTACAGAATTTTTCTTTGTGATATTAATATCCGAATGATTCGAATTACACTGAATGATTACTTGGATCACTCGAGTGAAGCGGGCGAAACAATGAAACCAATGAAACGAATAAAACGAAAGTAATGCGTACGTCTAATATTAAAGTTTCACAAGAAAATCACAGTAATTGCTTTTTTCTATTGCAGCGACAATAATAACCAATTACTTCAATTACTAATGTTATGTTATATTTTTTTTCTAATATCGATAAAGTATATAATAGGTGATAAATATGCAATAGTATCGTATAAGATCTTATAATTTTTCAAAAAGTCGAGACTGATAGACAACCCTTCTATTGACAATTAAACGAAGATTCTAAATAAAGCAAACAAAATGAGTGTAATTAATAAAACGAATGGATAAATGAAACAAATTAATGAATAAAATGAACGAAACGAATAATTTGGATGAAACTGATGAAACTAATCATTCGGATAAGAAATTGTTACCGTACGTTAATAATGTTCACCAGTGAGTGGATGCTGGGATTTTGATACATATTCGTATTATGAGATACTAGTTACATGATGAAATTTTCAAATTTTTATATATTTTTTTAATGTCATGAACAAATGTATAGAGCTTCGAACGATCCGAGCCAACCCGTAGGTTAATCAGTTGACCTGAATGATAAAAAAAAATGGTGAAAAAAAACCAAACAAATCATATTTCGTTCAATTGACATTCAACGTTCGAGTTTGAAACACTTTTCCGAATTAAATTTGATATATTGATATGCAAATTGTGTTTACTTGTTAATTTTTTTTTGTTGTTTTAAATAGAAGTTAAAAACGTGTAAAAACGCGTAAAATCAACTAAATTAGATTGCGTTCGAGCCGTATCTATCATTCGTGCTTAAAACACATATTATTAATATGCACAAGTTAATTTTGTCACATATAACAATGATTTGTTAGGTCGGGTTAACAACCAAAGAAACTCAGATGAAGACAGATAATCACTATTACTATACTTGAACTGTTCGGAACTCTAATGCTAGTAATCAAATAACTGTCTGAAGTTGTCAATAAAAATTTATTTTTAATCGATTTTTGAAAAGTTTTTTTTCATCTTTAATATTTGTCACTAAAACCATAATTCTAAAACCAATTATTCATTATCCACATATTAATACACAAATTCCACCACCACAACAATCATAACAAATACTTCTTTATCTGTTCTTTCTGAAAACTGCTTCCAATGCTGTGATCCAATTTTGTAGTATAATAACAAGACGTATAAGTATTTAGATAAAAAAAAAACAATATTTTATGGTGTAAGTTTATTATTAAATATTAAATAAAATTATGCAAAATGAATATAACATGACGACATACTAATTTACTACTTGAGAGTAGATTTTTTTATTAATTTGAAATTGTACTTCAGCTTTCCTCTAAAAATCCTTCTCTTTATATGTAATTTAATTATGCGACACAGCTTCAGAAGCAGCAATGCGTTGGTATGTTTCAGCAAACATGCTGCTATGCAATTATAATTAAAGAAATGTTATATTTCCAGATCTCATGACCACTATACAGGACAGCAAATCATTTTGCTACGAAACAGATTTAGTTTGATCATTTTATTAAATTACAATTTGCCAATATTAACCGGTTAAAATATTTTTAGGCGCGGCCAATCTCTACTCCATATTAGATTTTATGCACGATCTCTAGTTAAAACAATTCAATTGAAGGGGAAAAAACGTTAATAATAATAACTAAAATTTTGATATTAATACAAGTTCATTAAGTAGCATAATAGTTAATAATCATATAGGTAGTGGGAATATTAAGTTTGGTCTACTATTATAAATATCCATGGTATAAACTCCATGGCGTTGTATTAATGCAATAATATACATAATAATAATAATGTACAGTAAATGGTAGATTAACATAAATAAAACTAATCAGAACAACTTTTGTCCTGATTTTTAAATTAAATTAATAAATAAATTATTTTTTCAAGTAAAATTCTATGTTAAATTGTCTTTAGCTCAATTAGCCCTAATTCATATTGTACTTGGTTGCCTGTTAGTATTGGTGGATAGAGAGAATTTGGTTTAAAAAAAGGTTCTATGGGTTTTAAAATATTATCACTGGCAATATGTAAGAAGAGAGTTGAAGAAATTCTCCATAGTGGTCTATCCGGTCTATTTTTCTTTGCATTTTCAATGGCCTAATGTAATTAATTAATTAATTAGATTAGGATAATATAAATATTCTTCATGCTTGTTTTTATTTGTTACCTTGATTGTGGCTTCTGAGACGACTACATCATGATAACCAGCCTTAACATTGCCACCAGTCAACCACTCAAATTGTTTGCCGGCTTGAACTAAAAAATGTCCATCTGGAACGTGAACTTCTATTTTTTCTGATCCATCACGTGACCATATATTCAACCCAGGAAATCGTGATTTACCATGAATGGTTCTTTATAGAGATGGTGAAATGAAAACAGCGGTTATGATGGTTATAATGATAACAGATGTGATAATAGTAATGGAAAATAAAGATTGTTATGATGATATTAATTCATTTTAACATACATGAAATCCAAATCATAATGAAATCCTAAGTTTAATAATATATAAATATTAATAATAATAGATATCAATTAAAAATAAATATATCATCGGAACCTTTTTTCAATTTTTTTTTCCAAATAAAAAAATCAAAAAAAAAAAACAAATCCAAATTTACCAGCTAATATGGTTCCAAGTTTTCCGTATTTATTCAAATCACTTCCAGTAGGTGATAGAAGATGTGGACCTTTTTTTGTAAGATCTGGCAAATGATTCGCAGACATTCCAAATCCAACAGATGCCATTTCTACAACCTTTATAACCGCTTGATATAATTGGTCACCTCGTTGATCCAAGATTCTTGACCATTTATCCTTAAAAGCTATCATTGATTAATTTTATTATTAATAATATATTATTGTTATGATAATTTAACCTTGATAATTTCTTCAAATATTAACCCTCGGGTACAACAACAGCATATTCAGCATTAAGTTGCGGAAACTCGGTTTTCTCGGGAAATTCTCCAATGTTCCAAAAAAATCTCCATTTTGGATCGGGCCCTTTCGGAATCGAAGGTCGACTTTTTTTTGGCATCTTTTCAAAAAATAAATAATTTATTATTATTATAATTATAATATGATTATGGTTTTTAAGGTGATTATAATTTCATTAGCAACATTTATACATACCTTTTCAATCATCTTGTGACAATTAATATCACTTTTACATTTTGGTTCTTCTTTCAATTCAGGTGTTACACCAACTTGATATTCAAGTTCTGGACGTGCGTCTTTAAGTTTTATCTTTTTTGGGGGAGGAACAAAGTTTCAATTAATATTATTAGTGATAATAAACACTACTATCATAATAATGATTGATAATTGAAATACTTCAAAAGGTTGAGCATAATAATCTTCAAGTAAATCCTAAATTTATATTCAAATAAATTAACATTTGTTGAATGGGGAGTGAGTGAACAGTATATTCAACTGTTATATATATCTAAATGCTTACTAAAAACTCGGAATTATTATCTTCCTTTGCACGAGGATCTTTAACCAATAAGGCACCATATTTACTTAATGCATCTGCTGTCTATACGATAGTAATAGCAAAGTTTATTTTTAGTTCGCGGTTTTTTCTTATATATAAAACAAAATATGATTTATTAACTTTGCGACATTCATTAATTGCCAATTCAGAATCCTTATCGTTCAAGTATACGCCGAGGTCAATAATCGGAAGACTAAAGGTTGTTGACGACGATTTTCCAAGGAATCCAGTGATGATATCAATAAAACTTTGGAGTTTTTTTGTTGACATTTATTATTATAATTTGATAAATTTATAGTTTGTTGTTTACTTTATTGTTATTATTATTATTAAATAATAATCAAAAATTAAAAAATAAAGGGTTGAAAAAAAGGATGTTTTAATTTAATCGATATCAATTTAATTGTCTCCAAATTTGGAAAAAAAAAGGTTGTATAGGAAATAAATGGGCTGTCTCAATCAGTTGTGCATGGTGCATATTAAAATAGATAATTTATTGTTTTTTATTTTCTAAATTTGGGATAAATGACGTTAGCAAGTTAAGTGGCGACAAACCTTCGAATGATGGTAATAGTGATAGTGATAGTAAGAGTAATAGTGATAGTATTTGTAACGGTTTCAAGTATCCGTAAATGTTTTCAAATGCTTGTGGAAATTAATAATGTTACAATACTCATGGCGTGAAGATGTTTGTGGAATTGGATATATTTATATTTAATAATTGGTTGGAATTAATCTTTAAAATTTTATTAACTGTCATCTAAATAATGATTAATTGAATTGGTGGTGGTTGTTGTGTTTGCATATTTTTTTAATTACATATACCCTCTGGATTTTCTATAGAAATTGCTAATTTTATTTGATAAATCTGATATTTCTCATCTTCATCTTCATTAAAGTTGTTCTAATATAAAACTATCTTTAGGTTCTCCGCGCTTTTTATATTTTTTACAATAAAAGATTCGAATTTATCTCTTCATTGTCAATATATATATATTATGATATTATTATTATCACTAAAGAATTTTTTTAAAAAAAAACGATTTTAAGTATTATGAATGTTTCAAGCGTTACGATTATTCCAAAATGTATTGAAAACGAGAGCCTTTATTATTTACATACGAATTCGTGTAACAAACGGTTATTAAACTCCATGAATAAAGTTTAGTGAAACCTAATGAGAATATTGAAGGAACTTTCTAAGTAAAGCTACGATTATTCAAAAATAGTATTACGTTTTCACTTCAAAACAGAGATTATTCCTTAATGAATGAATGGATCTCGTCCATTTGTGTAACTTAACCATATTTAGTATTTTTATTGACGGCAATGGACCATATTAATACTAGTCTCAATGGGTTGTGTTATTTGGGTTACACGATCATCCCAAAACGTCACATAATGGTCCTTATATACTATATATTACTCTACAATTTAAAAAATTTGTTGAGACACATCTCTATTTTATTTACATATCTAGTCCACATGAAGGATAATATATCTACTACTACGGAAATACCAGAAGTGAAAACAGTATGAGTATTAGTATATTTATTGTATATATGCAGGGGAAATAATTGCAAATATGGTTAATTGATAACATCTCGATTATTTAATAGAATCCCTTGGAGAGGGAAACCACAAAACTACAGGCAAAAGAAAATTTGGTGATAAATAAAAAAAACGTTGGCCAAATAAATTTTTTGTCTTTATTTTTTTTTTTAAAAGGTTTTTTTTGTATTTTGCTAACAATAATTTTTTTTTTCACAGTTTTCCAAAAATCTCCTTCACCTAAAGAACCTAACCCGAAATAATGAATTCAGAGGGTACTGCATTTGGTTATGTGAATGCAAAAAAAAATGGGAAAGTATATATGACCCGAAGGTATTCAGTAACTTTTTAAAGCATCCAGATCGTTTTAAAAAGAAATGTTGGAGTTGCAATAATAATAAGGAACATCTGGTTTCGAAGATCAGTCTGTACAAGCAGGAAATACTACCAGAGTCAAATGTATGTTAAATGCAAGATATTTGAATGCAATATAATTTCTGACATTCTGTTACTATTTTATTCTCATAGATTACTGTAGCTCTTAATCACCTAATCAAAAACGATAAATACAAAGTATATGGCAATTGGGTATGTCGAGAATGGAATTGTCAACACAAGCCACAATGCCGGGACAAATGGGCATGTCAAAGAGAATGGGAATATCGAAACAAAATGCAATGTAAACACAAACCCAAGTGTCGAAATGGAGATAAATGTCGATACAACCAGTGTATATGTCCAAACTCTTGGTGGCGACCTCGACATGCAGAGTATTGTCAAGAAGCATGGGTAACTCAAAACAACTGGAATTGTAAACATTTGAAAAAATGTAATGATCGACAGAATTGCCAGCACGAGACAAAATCCAAAGATGATGAATGGGTTTGTCAACACGAGATAAAAAAAAACTCGCTTAGTCAATACAAATGTGAAAGTGAATGGGTTTGTCGACACAAATGTCAAAGCGAAAGGGAATGTCAACATGAATGGCAATGCCAAAATGGATGGCAGAGTGCTCAATATACTCGGGAGGAGTTAATCGAATGTCTAAAAAAAACACCAGAAGAACAGATTGATTTTTTCAAGCAGCCTTGCAAGAAATGTAAAAATGAGAGTTCAATTTCTAGTTTCCTTCTGTATAAGCACCAGCCAGAAAGTTTAAATGTAGGTTAAATTTATTGCAAAGTATTCCCGCTTTTTAAAATTCCTCGTATTTTACTAAAACTTTATCTCAATAGAAAAAACCTGACCTTGAGATCGTCTGTCATCTAGTATGGAACAATTTTTACAGAGTGTTCGGCGATTGGAAATGCAATAATTGCAAAGCATCTTGGGAAAGTGCTTATACTTGGATATCGCTTCAAAAGTTTATAGAAAAAACTCGAGGAGGTGATTTGATAAAAGAGGATTTTTATGTGGTGGAATCGTGCAAAGAAAAACTCTGCAAGAGATTAGAATCAACTAGCATTTTAAAAGAATTCAAACCTCTAACACAATCAAAGAGTAAAAAGCTTCCTCATAGACGGGATTTATGTCAAAAATGTCTGCATTATGAGAATTGTACCCAAACTGGTGTCTATTTTGGTTATCAAAATTCTCAGAAGAAATAATGGGCGACGAATCTCTCGCGTCACTAAATTTTCTATTTATTTAGTTATATTTTTATTTTCATTATTAGCATTTATTTCTATATTTATTTATTTTATGATTATCTATTTTATCCAATTCTCAACTATTAATTAATTGTGTAACGCCTGGTTTAAAAAAAAAACACAAACGATTTAGCATGCAAGTCTATAATCTTCCCCAGGAAAATACCCATTGGAATGTTTGCAATTATGTTAATACATTTTCCTGTGATTTTTTCTTGAAAAATTAGAGCATTTTGTAAATGGGAATTCGTTCGCTTGAATGCTTAAGGGGAACTCATTATCTTCCTACCAATCATTCAATTGGAAGTATCATTTACACAATTCGTGTTAGGAAGCAGAAACGAGATGTCAGTTCATACGAAAGCTTTATTATTAATCCAAAGTGAAAAACTACACCGTTAAAGCTTTCTGATAAATATTTTTTATATCAAAAGGTACTCTACACAATTAGGGGGGTAGGCGCACAATACACGTACAATTTGTATATATATAAACAAAAAAAATATGTGAATTGTGTGTAGCGTAGTGGAAGCTTGTTGTTACACGAAATTTTATACAGAACCCATTGCTCCTGAAACTTCACCAGTATATAATTGTTACCTATTTCAAGTTCAGATCCAATTCAAATCCAGTTTATCACTTACTTTTTATTGCCAGAATGTTTGCCGTGTATTGTAAAGCTACGTTGCGCAATATAAAAAATTAGTGTAACATTTTAAATTTCCACTATTACTATGCTATTGTGTGTGTGTTTACCCCCATGTAGAATATTTATTGGTTTTCTTTCAATTTTCAACTTTTACTTTAAATGCCAAAATTAATGTGTTATCTAAAGTTACACAATCCTTATCTTATATCCGAAAGCGTTATATAATAATAATGATCCTCTCTTTACTATTACAATATAATTTTCTTTCTATTATATTTCCAGTTCATATATAAAAAAATATTCATGGAAATATCTGAATCGGAAACGGTATTAGTATATTCAATTTCATCAGAAAACAATGGCATATATTCTAAACAATCGTAGAGGATTAACGCATAATATGTGAATAATTTTTAGTACATTAACTATGCGCTCATTTTACGTCAAACCCTTACAATTGTTTATAATATTTGGCATTAGTTTTCCTGATGTTGTGAAATAATTGCAAATATGGTAACTGATAGCATCTCGATCATTTGATAGGTCTTTTTGGGGTGGAAAGGTACGGGACCAGTTGCGGAAAAATTATTGAAGATAAATAAAATGAACGTCTGTCAAATAAAAATTTTTTTTTGTATTTTTGTATTGCAACCAATTTTTTTTATATTCCATTAATATAATGTTTTTTCATAGTTTGCTGAACTGGTTTCTTACATAAGGAGCCTAACTCAGGATAGTAAACATAGAGGGCACTGCACTTGGTTATGTAAATGCGGAGATAAATGGGATAGCATATATGAACCGGAGGCATTTAGTAAAATTTTAAAGCATCAAAATTGTTTTTACAGGAAATGTTGGGGGTGCAATACTGAGTGCCTGGTCTCAAGTATCAGTTTGTACAAGAAGGAACCGCCACTAGAGTCGAATGTATGTCAAATACAAGACATTTAGCCTTTTGAAATATAACACAATTTCTAATATTCTGTTTAATATTTTACTCACATAGATTGTTGTAATCCTTCGTCATCTAATCGATAATAATAAATTTAGAGTGTACGGCAATTGGTTATGTCGAGAATGGAATTGTCAACACAAACAAAAATGTCAAGACAAATGGTCATGTCGAAAAGTGTGGGAATATCAAAACAAAATGCAATGTGACCTTGTTGTTAAGTGTCAGAATGGAGAGGATTGTCGGCGCCATCAGTGTACATGTCCAAAAACTTGGCAACGACCTCAACATGCAGAGAAATGTCAAGATAAATGGACAGATCAAAACAACTGGGTTTGCAAACATCAGAAAGAATGTAAAGATGAACAAAATTGCCAGCACACAAAATCCAAAGATGAATATAAATGGGACTGTCAACACGAGATAAAAAAAAAATCGGTTAGTCTATACAAATGTGAAAGCGAATGGGATTGTCGACATAAATGTCAAAGCGAAAGGGAATGTCAACATGATTGGCAATGTCAACATGAATGGAAAAGTGCTGAATTTACTCGGAAGAAGTTACGCGAATATCTAAAAAAAACACCAGAAGAATTGGCCGATTTTTTCAAGCAGCCTTGCAAGAAATGTGGCAACAAGAGTTCGATTTCTAGTTTTCTTCTGTATAAGCAACAGCCAAAAAGTTTAAATGTAGGTTAAATTTATTGCTTTTCAAAATACCTTGTATTTTACTTAAAATTTTATCTCAATAGGAAAAACCTGACCTTGAGATCGTCTGTCATCTAGTATGGAACAATCTTTACAGAGTGTTCGGCGATTGGGAGTGCGATAGTATCTTTTCACATAGGTGGGGAAGTGCTTATACTTGGATATTACTTCAAAGGTTTATAGAAGAAGTTCCAGGTAGTGATTTTTATGTGGTGGAAACGTGCAAAGTAAACTACTGCCATGGATCAACCGGTATTATGAAAGGATTCAAACCTCTAACATCATCAGGTGGTAAAACATTTCCTCATAAACGAGATTTATGTCAAAAATGTCTGCGCTTTGAAAATTGTGTTCAAACTGGCACCTACTTTGGTTATCAGAAGAAATCGTAATGGTTAAATGAGCCGATGAATTTCTCGTATTACTAAATTTCTTGTTTTCATTTAAATATTTATTTACTAGCATGTATTTTATTAATTGTGTTATTATCTATTTTATCTATTATCATTAATTTTAAATGATAGGAGGATCATATAAACATTCCTCCATAAACCGTCACTGTATATATAAATAATCTCGAATATGTAATAAGGATGGATAGAAGGTATTACAGATTAATTAATTATATCAGGTCATTTATTAAAGGAATCAATAAAAATGATCAGTCATGTTTAATAACTTAACCTTGGAATTGCTTTGTTCGTTCTGTCTGATTTTGTTGTCATTTGCTCCCAATCTAACCTCTCTCATACTTGTAAAAAACCTTTTCACAAGTTGATTTACAAAACCATTAAAAAAAGGAAATTTCTCTAGAAGAAAACTTTTGTGAGATAGCAAACAAGAAAATTAGAATTTTTAATAGATATCCTTATATTTTTAATTATCAGGTAGGTCCTGTGTAATTACTGGCAGAAATAAACATACTTATTTTTGCAACTTTATATTATAATCATGTGATACAATCAGTTTATCGTTTAATAATAATATATTTGAATAAAGAAAAAAAAAAATATTTCTGCCAGTGATTACACAGGACCTACCTGATAACAAGAACTTACAATGATAATAATGGTAATAGCTATTGTTGAAAAAAACTAATGATATATCTATAACTTGTAATAAAGTTGATCAGAGTTTAACTCAAGTTATGAAAGATGTTGGAGATTTAACAAGATTGAAGAAGAAATAATGTACTATTACCAAGAATCAGATAGGAGCTTGATGATGCAGCAAGAAAGGAACTTCAAGTAATTAAATATAAAAAAAATGAATGAATGAAATAATTTAAAATTTTTATGTTAATTTGATTATTTTTATTTTATTTTTAAGTTAACACAAAATATGACATTAGAAGAAATATGAAGAGAAAATATAAATCTTTATAATATTGTTGATCCCAATGATATAAACACACATAATGAAAGACAAGCAAAAGTATTGATCAATAATTCATATGTTTGTTTGTAGTTATGGAATCTGATTTTTTAATTTATATTTAGTTTCTTTTAGATAGATCTGAAGTAGAAACAGGAGAATCATTACTAAAGGATATCATTTGCCATACATCGCACATTTATATATGCACATATACATAAGGTATAAATCTAAAAAATTATATTTCTTGTATAATAGGAACCTAAATTATATGAATTGGTTTAAAAATGTTGCCAAAATCTTTTCAAATGCATTTAATAGTAACTGTTATCATCATTATTACATTATAAATATTTTTCACTATTATATACAAAGTTTTAAATTTGGGAATCACAAAAATAGGATCGGCTTATCAAAATTCGGTTTATGATACAAACAGGGCTGGCAGCGTAAAGGGTTAAAAACCTAATTTAGTAATAATCACCTGACTTAACATATGACTAAATAGTTGATCAGTTTAGCCAAATGCTCATTTGAGTTACGCAGCCCAGCCCTGGATGCAAAACGTTATTTATTAATTGTTCAAAATAAATTCGGCTTACAACGTTATAAAATATAAATTTTACAAAATTATTCTAAACAAAAATATTTATCTAAAGATTGTTGCACGGAACTATTAACCTTATGACTTAACAATTTTTTTCTAAGAGTACGAATACATAAATTTTCAACACCCAATTATGGTATCTATAATAAAAATTTTTGGAATAGAGGTTTCATCCTGTTGCTCATCTATTTCTATTTCTGTGTTGAATTAATGCAATAATATCCTCGTCTTTTTATTATAACTTGACATGGTTAAAGATAGAAAGCAGAGTTGTTGGGTGATTGACCATTTTTAAACCGAATTTATCATTCATTATAAGACGAATTTTTAAAACCAGTTTATGATCATATTCGGCTTAGAAAGTTATATTTTTGTTATTTTGTACAAACCATTAAGTTCGGTTTATCAAGTAAAGTAGAAATTATAATAAATTTCGGCTTAACGAAAAATAATTTTTATTAAATATGATTTGATTAACCAATTTTGCATCGTTATGAAGCGAAAATCGGTTTATAGTTTATCGAGGTTTGACTGTACTCATGAAGATTATGACAAATGGGGTATAAATTTTCTGGTATGTGAATTTTTAAAATATACATTTGCATAAAGCATATATGGGTATGTTTTTTTAAAAAAAAACTATTATGAAAAGTGATAATGAAGAATTACAGTTATTGACTGGCCAAAGACAATTGGGAGATGTGAGTATATTATTTTATCAAATTGTAAGATGAAAAGAGAAAAAAAGTTACAAGGTAATTTTTATTAATTATTTATACATAATAATATTTTGCAGGAAAGATCTGTATTAACTATCATGTATTTAATGGCATTATAAGAATTGGCCAAAACACCATTTTGTGTTGTTGAGGTTAACCAAGGAATGGACTCTATAAATGAATGCTTAGCTCATAATCAAATGATTGAAACTGCATGTCAATCACAGTATGTGCCATTATTATTATTAACTGTTTACTATTATTATTAAAAAATAATCATCGTTGTCTTTTATTTGTATTTGTTTTAGATATTTTTTAATAACCTCTGAATTTTTGTCAGATTGTAATTGTAAATATCATGCATCTTATGTTGGTAATGTAGAATGGCAATCTGAAAGAATGAACTAATGAGTGATTTGAGACAATCATTATTTTTAAATTTTATGATGTAGAATTTTATATTAGTTTAAAAGGCATTAAAAGCCATTCTTAAACCATGATAATTTTCGACCTTCAAAATACATAGAATCCCAATAAGTGAGCTCTAAAATTTTCAAAGAAAAAATAAGGTTTAAAAGTCTGTTGATTACAATACTCTTTATTATGGATTTTTAATATTAATAACATAGTTGGCTCAGTCTAAAGACCTCCGCAAATTTTAAAAGTATAGAAGTCATTTTCAGTCCTACCTCTTAAAAAAATAGCCTCATTAGTTGATATAATAGGTCTCTAGTTTTAATCTAATGAAAAGATTTTATCAAAAAAATATTATTTGTTGTATAGTCCTACTATTACTATGTTCACGAGGAATTTGAACGCCATGATCATTTAGACTAACACGCGACCATCATATCTAAATTTGGCAGCAAGTTAACTAAAGTCACGTGAAGACTTTTTTTTAAAAAAAAAAATAGTGCGCTAATACTAATGACTGATATGAATCATGAAATTGCCGAGCGCATGGCGCAGCAATATGACCGAACAAACCATATAAAATAGAAAAGATTGTTTTTTTATTAGTCCTACAATAATAAAAATTTTGTGAATTTCCATAAAAAGGGTTTAATATATTAATATAATTTGGTCTAAACATTTTTTATAATAATTCAAAAAAAAAATGTCATTTCAAGATTTATTATCATCATTATCATCAGACAGAGAAAACTTTTTATTTAGTACTTATTCTGAATTAGAAAATAATTCTGCATCAATTGCAAATGATATTACTTTGTCAAACATATCCAGAAGAGAAATTCAAAAGAATACATTTTTATCATTAATAACTGAAAATGAAAAACTTTCAGAAAATGAAAAAGAATATTGTAAAGAAAGATATATTTATGAATTTGAATTGGATAATGCAACTTATAAATTGGGTGAATTAAAAGAATGTCCTAATTGTAAGTTAGATAGATATTCAGACAAATTTTGTGAAAACTGTATTTTTTTACATTTACAGAAGCTTTTTGATACATGGTCATCTGGAAATAGCATCATTGATAATTTTATTCAAAAATGTCAAAAGATCTCATCTCTTCCTACACAAATTATGGAATGGATCCCATTTGATCAATTTGAAGACGTAGAATATTTAACTAAAGGAGGTTTTGGTAGCATTTATGTTGCCACATGGAGAAAAGGGCGTATATTTGACTATGATGAAAATAAAAAAGAATTTATTTATCATGGACCTCATGCTGTAGTATTAAAACAACTAAATAATTCAAATAAGTTGGTGAAAAATTTCTTTGAAGAGGTCAGCAGTAAAAATTATTTTAAATTAAAAACATCATTATATTAAACATTATATTAATTGATTTCATATAATCTTTCAGGCATTAAATTATTATCAAATTAAATCTGGATTAGTTGTTCCCTGTTATGGTATAACTAGATTCCCAGAATATAACTATGCAATGGTTCTAAATTACCTTAGCCAAGGAAATTTAAGAGATTATTTGCAAAACAATCATTCAAATTTAACTTTAAAAGACAGAATTACAATCTTTCAATGTTTATGTTCATCATTAAATGATATACATCAAAAAGATTTAATACATTGTGATTTACATAGTGGTAATGTATTAGTCCAAGGAAATTGTTGTTTTATTACAGATTTGGGATTATGTGGGCCAGTTGATGATGAATCATTAAACAAAATATATGGAATTGTATCATATATTTCACCTGAAGTTTTTCGAAAAAAAAGCAAAAATACAAAAGAAACAGATGTATATAGCATTGGAATGTTGATGTGGGAGATATTTTCAGGACATCCACCTTTTGATGATAGAGCACATGATCATTATTTGATTATAGACATTTGTAATGGTTTAAGACCACCAATTTTACCAAATATGCCAAAAGAATATGCAGAGATGATGCAAAAGTGTTGGGATGTTGACCCATCTAGAAGACCAACTATTAGTGAACTTTCTAACTTTGCTAAAGATTATTCAACAAAACTTTATAAAATTGAAGATTTAAGTAATGAAATTATAACTTCTACTACTAGCAATTCAAATAATAATAATTCACAACAAATACAAAAATCACATCCATTTGCATATCATTCAAGCAGAATATTAGATGATGATATTGTTAGATATATAAGTTTACAACATGAACTTGAACTTGGTCCAGTATCCAAAGTAATTGACTATTCAAGCAGAATATTAGATGATGATATTGCTAAATATAAAAGTTTACAAAACAAACTTGAACTTGGTGCAGTATCTAAATTTGTTTCTGAAATTGATGATAATGAAATTAAATTAAATTCTATTATGATTAATTGTTTACTAATTTTTAATTTTTCAATTAAAATTAGATTCTAGTAACAATAACAATGGTAAAGGAAATGATGTAGAAATGATGGATGTGGTCAATGAAATTAATGAGACCAATGAAATGATTGTGGAATGGAATCAAGGTAATATATAATGATGTTTAAGTAAAATTTTAAGGAATGAATAATCAATGAAATTTATGTATTTTTAAAACAGTAGAAATCAGCAATAAACCTAACAATGATTCAATCAAACTTTTTACTGGTAAATTTATTTTAAGTTTCCTTTTTATCTATTATTCTTATTTATAATAATTATTTATTTTATTAATTAAATATTAGTTGAAGTTAAGGATATTGTCACAACTGAAGGTAGTTATTATTTGGTTCATATGGTATTTTATATCCTGACTAAATTTTTTATTATCAATTTTAGAAATTATGATGTTGGGTGAATTATCAATGGATGATTAATTATTCACATTAATTTCGATTATGATTTAGCATGTATTATTATTATTTTAAATAACAAATAAATAATTTTATGGATTTAAATATTTAAATAATCCTATATGTATCTTTTTTCAACATAAAAACGAAAAAAATGCCGTGTCCGTCTCTCACAAATTAATATTTTTACATACATCCATATCCACCTTTTTTATTGTTGCCAATTTTGCATTGTGCATTGTTTTCTTTGCTATGCGACACTCTTCTGATTTATTTTATTAAGGAGAGGTTCTTTATATGTATATATTCGATTGATCTCTGAGATTTTTGTTGATTTACTAAAAAAAAATTAAAAGGATGCAATTCAAACAATCTTTTTTAATAAATATCTTTTTTTTTTAATTAACAAATTAATTAATCAGTATACAATATAGGAATTAGACATTCTCCCTCAATAAATCTTCTTTTTTAAACAATATTAAATTATTTTATATTAGAAAATCAGTCAGTATGTACTACTACTTTTTAAAAAAGTTCTATTAGATTTTTCCGTATATAAAAATATTAAATTATCTCACACCTAAATGCTTATCACTGACGGGAACCAGATAAAATAGATTCAATTAATCCATTCAAAATCTTAAAAGGTTCACCACAATTATTGTTATATTGATATCAATGGATCCATCAATAATATTAATATAATCTAAGAAAAAGCAATACCTATTTTTGCATCTTTTGATATTCACTCAGTAGATTAGCAATCCTGTGACCTGAAACTAGTAGGAGTTTATGTTCAGGCTTAGTGTAGGTTCTCTCTCAAAATTGTTTCAAAAGGGTTTAGAGTCATCACACCATTAGTTAGCTATGTGGATCTTTATTTAAACTAATATAAAATCGTAGTCAAAAGTAACTTTTTTGGTTCCGCGGGGAATGACTTTAAATATAATAGAGCGATCAACGAGCTTTTTCTTCTTTTTTTACGAATAAATATTTCTTACATTTCATAAAATGAATGTGATCAAATTATCTATAGCACCTGAGTTTGAAATGCACATAGGAAGTCAATATTGGTATGCAGAGCAAGTTTTATATACATATGAGTTGATGCTTTGACTTTAAGGCTAACATTAATGTTAATAATAAAATAAACACGTCTTGAGCTGTCTTCAGTACCTGAATTTGAAACGTACATAGACTGGTAAATGTAGAACGACTTACATAATAATATAAGATACAGTAAATTTGTTTTCCAAGAAAGTAACCAAAATTCAAAGCCACGTTATAAAAATTATATCGGAGGGTCAAGAGATTTTAAACTATTACATATAAAAACAAGTCTAATAAACGAATTATGTTATTCGAATAATAAACGAATGATAACAATTCAAACAAAACGAATGATTTGAATAATTCGAACGAAAATTTTTATTACGAATAGAAACTCAACTCTATTGCAGAGTCACTAAATAATGTTCAAACTAAGCTAAAATATACAACTACACTGCTTGAGGCGTCCCTACATGCAATATAGTAAAACTAACAAAAGGGGTCTCTAACTAATAATTAAATGTTGGCCAAACCATTAATCATCAGAAAGGGTTATGAATCAATCAATCGTGCCAGATTTATTAATTAATGAAAGTGTCATTATTGAAAGATCAATTATTTTTTAATTTTTTTTTCACTAAAGGAGATTCCAAACATATATATACTTCTTGAAGTATTACAAATAACATGATTTTGTCCAATAAAATAAAATAAAATAGAATGATAAATGATGATTAATTGACAATTACTAAAAGTTAAATGTCAAAAATGAGTCATTGGTGATGTCATGATTAAATGATACCTGATGAAATGTTTTTGTCATGATTAACAAGCTTATAACTGAGAACGCAATGTGAGCTTTACTGGGATGATCAGAAAGTAACTGTAGAAGTAGCACACAAGTATGGAGAAGAAATATCATCAGAAGATGATGATGGATCCGATTCGTCAGAATATGAAAGCTCAGATGCAGACGGAGAATTAGAAGTATTCATGTTGGAACAACACTCCAGAAAGACGTCCCCAATGGTAATAAGAGATGAAGAAGAAACCGAAGAAGAAACTAAAGAAAAAAACGCCAATTATGACGATGACACATACCCAGGAATCGTTGAAGCATACAACTTCACAATGGATAAAGTTAAAAGACCACTTACGACTATGAAGGAGGAGTGGCACATATTTCGAGGAAGACACTACCCATGTGAATGTGGAGAAGAAGACCATCATAACCATTTCCGATGCATATGGTGCAAAAAAATGTGCAAAGGTTCCCATCAAGGATGTAGATGCAACTGGGGAGAAAAGATACAAGCTTACAACCTAAAGGTAGAAACATAAGAGGAAGAAATAGACCAATTTGCAATTGATGTAGGAAAAGAACTTGACGAAGAACAAACCCAACAACTCTCTGATTTGTTGTACAAGTACCATGATATATTTGCTTGGGAGAAGTCCAACATTGGAAGAACCAACATGACTTATCATACTATAGATCTAACTGACTCGAGACCAATTAGACATCAACCAAGAAGAGTATCTCCTGATAGAAGAAAGTTTATCCAGGAAGAAATAAAAAGAATGCTAGACGCGAGATTCATTCGTGAATCAAATAGTGAGTATGCCTCAGGAGTTGTAGTAGTAGAAAAGAAAGGAGGAGACTTATGATTCTGTGTAGACTATAGAGACTTAAATAAAAAGACCAAGAAGGATTCTTATCCTTTACCAAGGATTGATGATACTCTAGAAACACTACAAGGATCACAATGGTTTTTGTCCTTAAATTCGGCAAGTGGATACTGGCAAGTAGAGATGAAACCAGAAGATATCCAAAAGGCTGCTTTCATCACACATCATGGACTCTTTGAATTTACAGTAATGCCTTTCGGATTGACAAATGTTCCTGGAACTATCCAAAGATTGATGGATGAAGTCCTCCGTGACTTGCTATGGAAATCAGTAGTAGTATACCTTGATGATCTCAACATCTTCTTGAAGACATGGAAGGAACATCTAGAACATCTAGAAAACGTTTTCGAACGTATACAAAAAGCAGTATTGAAACTCAGCCCACAGAAATGTCAATTTGGAAACACGGTGTTGAAATTTTTGGGTCACATAGTTGGAAATGATGGAATCAAGATAGATCCAACGAAGATAGAGAAGGTGCAAAACTTTCCTAAACCTATCAACGTCACTCAAGTAAGAAGTTTCTTAGGACTCTGCAATTACTATAGAAAATTTGTAAAGGGATTTGCAAAGAGATCTTCACCTTTAACAGAAATATTAAAGAAAGGAGAAGAGTTTAATTGGACAAATAGACAATAAAGGACTTTTAAAGTCTTGATCGAACAACTCACCACTGAGCCTATATTAGTATATCCAAACTGGAAGCAACCATTCATCTTATCTACGGATGCATCAACATTTGCTTTAGGAGCAATTCTTTCACAACTAGATAATAAAGGAAATAAAGGAGTAATTGCTTATGCTAGTAGACAACTAAGACCGGCAGAGAAGAACTATACAGCAACAGAATTGGAATGCCTCGGCATTATATGGGCTATAAAACATTTTCATACATACCTTAGTGGATCCAAGTTTAAATTAATTACGGATCATGCATTTAAACAATATGAAAGAACCAAAAGGAAAATTAGCTCGTTGGATTATGACACTACAATCATACAATTTCGAAGTAGAACATAGATCAGGAAAGAAGCATCAGAATGTAGATGCAATGTCTAGGATAAAACGGGATACTGGGATTAATTAATTAAATATAACATTTTAATTAATTAGTATTATATATACACAGTAAGTCTCGGTATAGCGGACCTCGGTATAGCGGGTGTCTAATAAAACTCTCGGTTTAACGGATCAAAGCTCAGAACCGTCTATAAGTAAATTCTCTCGGTTTAACGGATTTACTAATTAAATCTTGAATTATTCTCAGTATAACGGATTTTTGAAATTTTTGTTCTAATTGCCCAAATTATCCGCTATACCGAGACTCACTGTGTATATAACATATAATTTTATCTTTAATTTTTTTTTTCTTTTCTCATATATTATTTTTTTTATCATTTATATTATTTATTTAATTATTACTTGACTTTCATGCGGACATGATGACTTGGTGGATGATCATGACGGTGATGCACAGATCTGGTTGGGGTGCATTACACTTTATACTTTATATTTTGCGTTTTACACTTTTTACACTTCATATTTTCCGTTTTACACTTTACACCTTTTATAAATTATACTTTAAAAATATATTAGTTTAATATTATCCTTATTATTTTTTTTTTGTTACACATTTCATATCTTATATATTTTATTACATATTTTATATATTACCTTAATTTTTTTTTTTGAAAATTTCAATTTCCTTCGGGAAAACTTTTCAGCAATAGTTCATATATATGTATATCTTACGAACAACACTAGGACTTTCTGTAGAGACTTTCTTGGAATTCAAAGTATTGTTCTTAAGGAGTATATGTGAAGGATCGTTGAGAATTATATAACACCACACTATGGATTTAAACTTGCATTACAACTTAGTAAAATATTTGTCAGATTTAATTTTTCCAGAATCATCTACGGATGAAGAGCAAAAGAAAATAAGAAGTCAATCAAGATATTTCATAGTAAGAGAAGGTATCCTATACAAGAAGAATAGGAAGACCCCTCAAAGACCCCTCCGGGTGGTAAATCAAATGAAGTAGAAATAATACTACACAACTTACATGCTGATTCGTTAGCAGGACACTTCGAAATTGAGGCAACCTATCATAGGGTTGCTGAAAGATATTACTGGAACCAAGTGTATAGTGATATAAGGGAGTACGTTCGAACTTGTGATGAATGTCAACGTAGGGGTGGGCCTACTAAACATGAATATATACATCCAATTAAAGTTGAACAACCCTTTGAGAGATTAGGAATGGATATTGTTGGACCTTTGCCTGAGACTAGGAAAGGAAACAAGTATATGGTAGTGGCAACCGAATACTTGACTAAATGGCCAGAAGCTAGGGCGATTCCTGATGCAAAAGCTGCTTCGGTGGTGCAATTCTTCTATGAAGACATAATTAGTCGCCATGGATCCCCTAAAATATTATTAACTGACCAAGTAACACATTTTGTTAATCAAATGTTGGATGAATTATGTAGAGTGATGGGGAATAAAACACAAATTATCATCAGCATATCATCCTCAAACAAATGGTTTAGTAGAAAGATTTAATAGGATGCTTTGCGAAGCACTTGCTAAGTATGCAGCAACCTATAAAGAAGATTGGGATATATATTTACCTTCGGTATTGTTTGCTTATAGAACTATGATACATAGTACCACACGACATGAGCCATTCTATTTGACATATGGAGGAGAAGCAACTTTTCCAGTTGAATTACAAATTCCTACTTATCCTACGGAAATTGGTAGTGAAGAAGAATTATTATTAAAAAGGGTTTACGAACTCATTGGAAATTTACCAGAGAAAAGAGTGAATGAGAGAGAAAATATTTCAAGGTCACAAGAAAAACAGAAAGAGCGGTATGACAAGAAGGTTGTAGAACAAAAATTTTATATTGGAGATAAAGTTTTGTTGTACAGGAACCCTGCCAAAAAACTAGAAGAAAAATGGGAAGGACCATTCTATATTCATGATATTGGATTAAATGGAACTTACCAATTAAGGAATGTAGAAGGCAAAGTTAGAAAATAATCAACACATCAATCACTAAAAACACTATAAATACGGAATTGCAAAAATTTACTTCAAGAAAATAAAAATTTATCATTAAATATGAATCAAACATCTACTTATTCTTATTTGACACTTGCATTAGAACAACAGATTTAAAAATTGATAGAGTGAATGCCAGAAGAAGATGAAGTAACTATACGAAACGGGGGGGGGATTAAAAATAAATGGGGAAGACAGGCATTACGATTAACATCACCACAACGATCCTCCGGGATTGAAGAATATTTGGACGAATTTAGAGAATGGCGAGATGACAAAGTAGAACTACCAACTATTGAAGGAAGTACAGAAGCACAGGTGGGGGTAATTCTAGCAAAATTGAAGTTTCCTAAGAACAGAACTTTCGAGAATTATTATGTTCTTGGAAAACTTATAAATGAATACCCCTCAACTGTGAGAAAAAGTATTAATTGGATAATGTCCAAATCAAATGTGGAGGATAAACGTGTCCGATTAACAAAACGGACTGTGATCTTATTTGACATAGTCGGATTATCCTACTTATCCTTAAGAAGATTAACTCCTCGTACCCTTCAAAACCTGTCTAATGAAAAATTTGAAGAATTAATTAGTGGTGCAAGAGAAATCGTTGCAGAACGATTAGCACCACCTAATTTATTGGAAGTACTGTTGGGTGATTTTACTTTGCCTGTTTCGCAGGAGCTCAATGTTGAAGGAGGAGTGATGTTACCAGGATCAGATGATGATGACGATAATTTGGCCGAATCCTTTAATTTTGGGTCAAATTAAATTTTATTTCTATTTTTATTTTTATTTTTATTATTATTTTATTTAACCTATTATTTATTTTTATTTTTATTTATTTTATTTTTATTATTTCTATTTTTATTTATTAATAACGTGTATAATTATTTATTATCATCTGAATTGGTGTTACGTTTCGCGTATTATTATTATTAATCAATCCGTAGCACGTTCGTATTTATTTAACTTTATTTAGTAGAGATTAATGACGATTCTCCCGGAACGGGCGGAATCGCTCAAAACATGCGGATTCGCCCAAGTACAAAGTGAGCGAATTCGCGCAATTCGGGCTAATATGTAAATGAACATGTATATAAAGAACTTGATTTCGACCTAATGTAAAAGTAACTTTGTTACAAGTTAATTAGTTTCGACTAAGGAAAACTTTTTAACAAGTTAATTAGTTTCGACTAAGGAAAACTTTGTCATAAGTTAATTAATTAGTTTCGACTAAATAAAACTAAATAAATAAAATAGTAATATTTTATCTAGATAAACTTTTATCTTCTTTAACCAAAATTATTCGCTAATACCAAAATCAATTCGTTGATCCCCTATTCATTCTGATCCACGCAAAAACAAAAATAATTGTTATCACCAATTAAATACGCTCTCCCAAATTTAATCGGTGACATTACCAAGAATAATATTGATATCTAAACCAGACATATTTAGCAATTATAATAAGTTTATTGGTTTATATGTGATTTATTATTAACCTATAGTCTAAGAATACATGATTCATTTTTAATAAAGCGAAGAGATAATCTATAGTAATAGTAATAATAGTAATACTGATATATGGGAACCATGTGCAGTTAATCCAATTTTGATATCCCTACATATTAACGCACAAATATATCAACCGGCGTTCTATGAACTTCTAATAATAGCCAAATTAGCTCGATGGTACATGAAACAAAAGTAATGTATATTAGACTACAAACGTAAACATATTAATAGCTCTGCTGATATATGGAAACAAGGTGGTCTATCCAATTGGAAGTTTGCCATATTTTTCATAGTGGCCAAATCCGAAACGAAACGGTCAATTGATCTGGTGTGAACGTGTCTCCACACAAATCACATCTCAGAAGATTCTTAACATAATTGAACTTTGTTTCGAAAAAAGGACAAGAATTTAAAAATAAAACTCAATGATATATATCGTATGTGTTTTTATTTTTGCCAAAAAATTCAACCATTACAATACTCTAGCAAGGTGAATAACTTGTCAAGTAAAAAATTTAATGCCAAGATAAAATTTTTATAATGTTTTGCTTATAAATAAAACTTGAGAATATTAAATGTAACAGATAACATTGATAAAAAAGAAAAAATCTAGTCGGTTTTATAAATAGAAGACTTTACATTTAAAAATTAATAAAATAATAATTAATTATCAAACTCTCTCTCACACACTCTTACTCGCACTCGCACTCTCACTGTCACTCTCACTCTCACTCTCACTCTCACTCTTAATCTCACTCTCAAAACCCTTTCTCTCAAAATCCTTTCTCTCAAAACCCTTCCATGTTTTCCAAATCGGAGTAAAACCTCTCCCTGATATCATTTTCTTGAATTTTTCACTATTCTCGTCTAATATTTTTTTTAAATCTTCTTTTGGCGCTTCATTCTTTACACCAACACAAAAATTATTAGGAATAAAAATTTTATCAGGATCATATTTATCTCTTAATTCACATAATTTTTTATATTTGTCTTCAGTTTCATAATAACAATCATGAAAATAATTGAGATTTAAGTCATGAGAAGCCCATAACAAACGCATATCTTTATCAGAGAATATAGGATTATTCACTGAAACACATTTATCATTTTCTCTTTGCCATTCGCTTGCTAAATGAAATTTCTCTTTTTCGAAAAATACGTCAAAGGTAAATCCAAAATTCATATTTCGCCAACTAATTGATGTTTTATCCTGGTTTTCTACGCCTTTCTTATAAAATTCGGATTCTGCACCACCATAGTATTTGAATTGAGCTGAAAGTTTTAATTTTTATTTATTGCTAAGTTAACACGATTGGTAACCCAAGCGGACCAATTAGTATCAATTAACTTGCTTGCTTCCCAATCGGAAAAATACCCACGCTTTATATACTGCAATTGAAATTCTCTTCTGATAAACACAATCCAATCTCTAACTAAATCTGAAACTTTAATATCCTTTTTTGTTGTGTCTGTTACAATTGTCCATTTATTTGGTTCTTTAACAACATCTTTTATTTTCTTAATTGGAGAAGTGTTTTCGTCGTATTCTTGATAATGATAAGCGTGTATGATGATCATAGTTGGCCAAACAACATCTTCATCACCACTATTAACATACTCTTGTCGATTGTATGTTTTGTCATATGATGGATCATTATCTAAGACATTTCCAATATCTTCTATACCTGAGTCAGATATGAGTGTGACACAATAATCAAAATCATCTTCGTCGACGGTTTCTAACATTATATCCAAGAATGTTTTAAAATATCCAGGATCGTATTCACAAACTGCAAAAAATCCACGAGGTGAATACTTGCGATCCTTTAAAACATTAAACTTAACGTGTGTAATTACACCGAAATTACCCGGGCTACCACCAATGACAGCACGAAATAATTCGGCACCTTTTTTAATCCATTTTGCTGTATATTTATTTTCAGTTTCGTCATAAGATATAATCTTAATCTCCTTAATATAATCTATTAAAAGACCAAAACCCCTCGCGAGTTGTCCATAATCACCAGTTTGTACATGTCCTCCCAAACCTACATATTCACATTGACCTACCGGTAAGAACTGTCCTTTATCTTGTAATATTTTCGCAAACTCATCCAATGAGTGACTAATTCCAATTTCTAATTCAGTGCTCTTACGTTTCCACACAAAATTCTTTTACGTATTAGATAAATCTAATTGTATGTTGTTACGATCGGTAGAGACGCACCGGTATATTGATGCCCACCTTTAATAAATATTTATAAAAATAAAATATATAATATAAATTTACTCGCCATAAATCGTTATTACACGTTTAAGTGTTAGTTTACATTGATTTCAGTTAATCTTAAAATAACATACCTGTACGAATAGCAATTTTCAAATTATTTGTTTGAGCGTATTTTAACGCTATATAAATATCATCAAAATCGTCATCATTTGTTGCTTTTGGATACAGCACAAATTGGGGGTTCATATCTTTGATACTACGAAATGAACTTTTTGCATATTGATAAGATTTATGCAAATATTCATTACGATCTTTTTTAGGCTAAAATATTTCTCCTTTAAATCCATCAAAAAACTGTGGTGGATCCATTTTTTATTTTTCATGATAAAAAATAATTTAGTTTATTTATATTAACTGAAATTATTAAATTTCGTGCAGGACGCCTTTTTCACTTGTATGACATAAAAAATCCAAAAAAATCAACAATTAATACTGAAATGTTTATTTCGTTATATTCTTATGTTAAAATAGCGATTTCTGTCCAGAAAAACAACAATAATAATATCTATTCGTTTCACAATGATTTTTTTTTCGCTAAAATTATTTTCTATTGTTATATATACGTATTAATAATAAAGCCTTTTCTTATTGTATATGGTTTCTCCGATAAGAATAAATGCTAATGAAACTTGAAAAGGATAAAAGAATGGAAGGTTTATTGTTCTTATCAGTAACAATAATATCAAATTTCATGTGAATTATAGAACTTGAGATCTTTACAATCTCCGAAGAACGTCAAAATTTGTCTTATTTTTCATTCTACAAAAAGCGATCTCCAGAATGAAAGGCTTAATTTCCCATAAAAGATGAAATATACTTTCCTCTTTGCGCTTGTGATTTAATAGAACTGCTTTATGGGGCAGAGATTCCGTTAATTGCAGGTGAAAAGCATTTTACTATCATATCATTATGTTAATCTCTTTTTCTAACAGGTTCTCAGATTTGGCAAATGGAACAATATAAATAAACCGATTTGTGAGATATCATTTTTAATTTTATCGATTTTTTTTTCAAAGGTAATAGTAATACATTGTTTATGAAAGCGAAATTCTACTTATTATAAATATTTGTCATTAGGAAAAGAAAAATGGATGATAACAACAATAACGATAACAATAAAATAAAAATAATTATTTTAGGGTGCTGACCAGTGTTGTGAC
>CAUDNR010004366.1:0-12873 GCA_958430865.1 Entrophospora sp. SA101 | reverse complement strand
CTTAACTAGGATTAATAACTATTGTATGGATGAAAAATAAAGTAAAATATGTTTTTGATTTGGTTGTTTTAATTAAAACAGTAAATTCTTTTCTTTGAAAATTTTTATTCAAATGATCAGCAGAAAGAGTTTTTTTTTTTTCCCTTGAATTTCTTTAATTTCTCCTACAGTAAAATATAGATATAGTAAATGAGTATGCTAAAGTGTAATAATAACAGAAGAGTAAATCCAAATGCAAATTTCATAATAATAACCAGAAATACTTGATTTCAAATTCAGTTAAAACTTTATCCCTTGATTTCAAAAAGACAATAATAATAAAATTTATTATAACCAATTTAAAGTCCTAGATAGACTTACCTCAATTGTCATTGAACCCTTGGTTCTTTTATATTTATTGCTCCATAGATATTGATTTTCTTTTTAAAGAGCGCACTAAAAATAAAAGCACTGCTATCTTTTCCTTCATAGTTGAAATTTATTTGTGTAAAGTTCTTTTAAGGCTACCAGAAACCGTTTATACCAGGCTACTATTACATTAATTTGATTTCTGTTTTTTTTTTCAATTATGACATCACGACAAATATTTAAAGTTTGTATTTGTAACAGTCCTTTTGTTTCTTTAAACAGAAAATTGAAACCAGAGAAGTTTATCAGAACTAAAGTCATATTATTACAAACAATCAAACAATCTTTGTTACTATATAATTAATTAGCATTATTAATAAGTAATATATTCCCCTTGATTTAACAAGAATCTGGAATAAAAAACTAAGAAAAGATAACTATGTTAATATGGGTCGCAATTTGTAATCAGGCCTCACTATGTGGTTTTTTGTCAGTATGTAGGCATTGCAAGGTGGCTGTTGACAAAATTAGAATATGACGACAGCAAGTTTGACTTTATATACTGAGACAAGCAAATATTTATGAGCAGAATTCTAACACCACCTTGATTATATATCCATTGCTTAAAGTATACTGGGAGCAACTAAAAGTGTCACAAATCATGGATGAAATTTTGATTGATCAGATTACCACCAAATGGTTTCGATTGTTAGTTAATGATTTATTATTATTAAGAGTAAATTAATTGGTGCACAATTTTATTGTTCAAAAACGATTCTATGCTACAATGGTCTCAACTTATTTTATCAAGGAAGCAGAGGCAAATAGTCTGAATTTATGGTCTTTAAATCATAATTAATGAATATTTTGTTATGCAAAACAAATAATGTATGTTCATCAATAATTTCACATTTTTATCAGGAAAACAGTTGTAAAAGATTAGTGCACAATATTTTTAATATATTAACTAAAGAGTACTGACTGCCTCCATTATTTTTACCAGAATCACAAGCTGGACCCGATGTTATGGCTAATGTAATTTTCCTGAAAATAATTAGGAAAACCACATGCACTTATAATGACCTGGTTTATTTTCTTCAACTAGGTATTTTTGTTTATCTTCAGGCAAAATTATGTAACCACTTACCTAAGGCTGACAGTGCACAATCTTCTTCAGTGACAGTATGCTGCTCATTTCTTTATAATGCTAAAGCTCAAATAATGAGGTGCAAGAGATACTTCAACAGAAATACAATGAAAATTTTCAAGTACTCATTGTCATTCCAATAGTTGTTGAATTAGAATGAAATCGGAGAACAGAGATGATGATATTCAATTACTAATAAAAGATAGGTGAGTGGCAATTATTGGCATATATACTAATAGAACTCTTAAAGCAGTTACATTATAATTTTAATGTTACAAAAAATAAAAAAATAAAAACACTTCATAATCAGATTCATCTTCATTTGCTACTACTGGTTGATGTCGTTGATTATTGTTAATATTTGATACTGGTGATGATAAAGTGATAACTGAATCGTCTAATGACACCATTTTATTTTTATTAACAGTAATAACTGGTATTTTATTATTTACGCCTGCACCAATTGATGGCGATGGAGATGATGTAAATGAGTCATGGCGTATTCTACCATAAGATTTTGATTTTTTAACAGTTTTTGGTAATAGTGGCAATCTTTTATCTACATTACTGCTGCTACCGCTATTATTATTATTATTATTATTATTATTATTATTATTACTATTATTATTAAAAGTAGCCCTTTCATCATCTTTTTCTTTAAAAGCTTTTTTGGCCCAACTTGGTAAACCAAGTTTCCAAGATTCTCTTCTTGTAGTCGATGGCGAACCTTGCGAAGGCGGACTATTTGGTGGAGATGAGTTTGCAAATGATATTTGTTGATTACTGTTACTTTTGCCTGAAGTAGCAGTGGAAGAAGAAATTTCTAAATTCAGTTTTGAAGTTGATGCAGATTTATTTTGTGTCAAGCTATTATTTATATCAGGATAAGAATTTAGTCTTTTTTGTTGTGATGATGATGATGATGACGACGACGACGACGGTGGTGATGGTAATGATGGATTACCATTTATTGATGACGATGTTAATGAACTATAAGATTTTGTTGTTTTTAAAGGTGATTTGCGAACAATAAAATTAGGTTCTTGAGAATTCGAGTCTTCATGATTTGATTGTTGCGGAACTAATGAACTCGTTGAAGTTGATGCTGCTGATGATGATGGATTTTCTGCAAACAATGTATTTGGTCTTAAAGCAGGTACAGTAGTTCTAGGATGTATAATAGACGGAGCAGAAGTGGTAGCAGAAGAAGACGATGAAGATGATGATGAAGGCAGCGGAGGTGAGCTATGCATTACAGGTGAAAATGATCTACCGCTGTTAGTACCAGTACAATTGCTTCTATCCAACCATTTTTGTTTCATTTTATTAACCAACTCATCAGAAATTTTCCAAACAAAAATACATCCATCAGCCGATGTGGAAATGACACGTTCACAATCCGAAGTAAATTTCACACAGGTGATCAATTCCGAATGGCCCAATACTTTTCCTAATATGGTACCATTTGAAAAATCAAATAATCTTACACTTTTGTCTGAACCACCAGTAACGGCACATACACCACCAGGATCCAGTGATATTCTTAGTAAGCTGCCTTGATCTTGAACATTCACTTCATCGGGTGTGTCGGATTTGTATGAGCGAACGTTCTTGCCAGTGTCTATGTGGTAAACATTTAGACGACGTTCACCTGACACAGTTGCAATGTAGCGATTGGATACGTCAATGTCCATGTCAAATACTGTAGCTCTTCCTGATATATTATGATAAGTTGCATAATAAGGGAAATCGCTAGTCTGTAAGATGTTAATGGTGTTGTGTATATAAGAAGTATAAACCATCATTATTTTAATAAAAAAAAAAACCAAGAAATAATGAATGGAAATTTTTTATATATATTTAACATACATTTTGTTTACTTCTGAATATGATACTTTTATCAGCACCACAACTTATCAACCTACCACCATCGTTTGTAAATTTGATAGCGGTTATTGACGAGGAATGATCATCCAATGTTTGTATCAGTTGGAAATTAGAATTAATATCGAAAATATGCAAGATTCTATCACGACTTGCTGTTGCAATCAAATACGGAGATTCTTTTTTAAATTTTAAATGAAGAAGAAATGATGACGTGTTAATAAAGATGATGACGATATATAGACTATTTCAATTCAATTAATGAAATTAATACCGGGTAATTTTCCATCAGTGAATTCGATAGCCAATATTTCAGCATCATGAGCTTCTTGATAAGTCATTTGTTGAAAATCATCAAGATTGTGAACTCTATTAATGACGTAAAACGTTCAAGGTTAATAAATTTATTTTCTTTAAAAATAATAAAAAATTGTAATATTCAACGGTCAAAAAACCATTGTTACCTTAAATTACCATTACGATCACCGGAAGCCATTAATTTACCATCAGGACTAATTCTTAATGTACGAACACCGCCATCACTTATAACAGGTTGATGATTATCAGTTGATGATGACGATTCTAGTAAAATATTAATAATTAATTTATAAAAATGTTTACAGAAAAGTATTAATTAAAAAATCGATATTTATTTACAAATAAATTATAATTTAATAATAATCATGATTGTTACCAGAGTCATCATTTTTAGCACCCAAAGTAGCACACATTTGATAAGTACCATTTGGATCGACATAAACTATTTTTAAACATTCCTTGCTATAAATATTTTTTTTGATGACATTACTATTACTGGTGCTACTACTATTACGATTATGACTATTAGCATTAGATGATGATGAGTTTGAATTTTGATCTAAATTCCAGAAACGTATAGTACTATCAGATGAATAAGTTACAAATGTATTATCGGGTAATCTTGAGGAAGTTGATTTTTCACTAGTTGATGAATCCTCGTTATTAGGAATCATCTTTAAATCCAAAAATAAATAAAGATTAAACGACAAGATACCGATAACAACGTTATTATTATTAATAATATTTCTTTAGCAACATTATTTAATGTTACCTCAACACCCCAAATAGTGTCACAATGAGACAAGAAACTACGATATTTTCCAATTTTTTTTATATCTTTAATATCCCATATAAAGAAACTCCTGTCACTGTATATGCAAGACAATTTACCAGTCTCATCATCTAATTTAATAGCAGTAGTGTCAGGATAAATATCGTTTGGGCCACCTGTACTATTATAGGTGGATCCAGTCTGAAGAGTTAAATCAACACCTAATGGGTGAGGTTTTGGCAATGTGCCCAAATACTTTAAAGTCATAGGTTCAAATAGTCTTATATTATTGATGATATAATAAATGATGGTGTTAATATATAAATTTATGCAAATACTGTACAAGTAAATATACGTGTAATATATATATATATATATATATATATGAAAAATATTTCCAACCTGATCACACCATCTGTACAAGCACAAATCACATATTGTTCACTAGCAACAATAGAAAAGGCACCTTTGGCCTACTCCGTAAAAATAAAGATAAACTAATTAGTCACCACATTTACATACATGCAAACTTTCGCACCACCCAAAATTTATTTAATTTACCTGCAAATTCACCCATTTATCCATTAGTCTACCCTCCGTAAACATGCACAACAGACCATTCGAAGTGACAAAATATGTGTTATCAGATTTTTTACAGCAAACAGCATCAACGAAATTACTATCTCTCAGATCACCCAATATCCCAGATCTGCCATCCAACACTTGTACTAATGATTTTTGTATTGATTGTCCCTAAATATATAAATATAAAGGGAAAAAAGAAAATTTAATATTTTGCTTAAAAGTATACATATGTATGTATGTATGCATGCATGCTAATTTAATAATAATATATGCAACAAAAAATAAATCAATGTAATAATTACGGCAGATTTTTTTGGTAAATTTCCGTTTGGATCAAGATACCAAAACTTGACATGTCTCAGACCAGCTGTAACAATGTAAGAACCAGTTCGATTGAATGCCAAAGTATGAACTTTGGTAGTAACTTTATTGCAAGCAATTTTTACTCCAGTTTTCCAATTCCATAAATTTAAATATCCATCATGCTTATATTGAGAGATAGAAGGTAGTGGAGAATGGGTGATGGAATGATGAGAAGATTGGTAAGGAAGATTAGTTAATTGTTAAATAATAAATATTATTATCGATATATATATATATATATATCTACACTAAACATAGACGTACTTGAAACCCCAAAGATACAATGAATTTCATATTTGGAGAAAAGCTAAGTGCTAGCACGCCAAATTTATGACCTTTTAATTCATTAATTAAAGTTTTTGTTTGAACCTCCCATATTAAAATACGTGGTTGATGTCCACTCTAACAATCGACAGAATCAATAGAACCAATAGCAATTAATAATAAAAAGCGAAATTTAGGCAAAAAAAAAAAACAGCAATTATTCACCTCGCCAACAGCCAAATAGACTCCATCGGGTGAAAAGGCAAGACAGGATATTGGTTTTGCTTTGTTATTTACAGGTATTTTTTTAGAATTTGATGAATTTCCGGATATTGAACTCTGGGGATCTATTACACCCAAAGAAGTACCAGTACCCAATGGACTAGCCATTACATCTCCGGCAATTGTATGACGATTTTGAAAGGCGGCAGACCATGACGAAGGAGCAGAATTATTTGATTGATTTGCGGCTTGAGGATTTGGTAGAGTTGCTGATGAAGCATATAAGAAACCAATCTGTTTGTTTTTCTTATGATTATATAATGTGACGACAGCACCAGCTGCATATGCTACAAGATCTAGAGATGGAGCGGTGGTTAAAGCTGTTGGTTTCAATGTTGTTAATCCTATTATGCGTTCAAGTTCAATCTAAAAGTTTTGAATTTTTTATGGAATTAAAACCTTGATTGAAGTTTATTAAATTAATCATTCAACAACAACAAAATAACAATAACAATAATAATAATAATAAATACAAACAGCAGGTGTAGAATTTTCTCCTTTTTTTTTTCTTCTGAACCCAGGCTTATTATTTGAAGGATAGATGGCAACTGTAGCAGGTCTTGAAGATCTGGGTGCAAACATTATTTATTATTATTATTATTTTAAGATTTATAACTATGCTAATTCTGAAAAAGGGGTTTTTTTTATAGATTACGAAAAAAAATTTTTTTCTTTTCGAGTAGAGAGGATTATGAATATAATGCTGTATAATATAGATATATGTGCGTGAGAATGTGAGAATATAAACAATTCTTCGTGACGCGTTTATTTGTAATTTGTTTATTTTGTTTATTGATTGTCTTTATTGTTTATTTATTTTGATTATTTAATTGTTTTTTTTTTTTTCAATTGTCGAGAAGATTTTTTATTTTTGAAATAATATATATATAATTATTAATTGTTGATATTTTCGTTTTTTGAATTCAAAAGAAAATTTGAAGAATTGAAAAAAAAAAATAAAAAAAAAGTGTAGTATTGTATGTATGTAGTAGGTTTAAAATAGTATGATTAGATTATATGATGGCGTAGTTTATTTAATAAACATCTATCTATATGTTTATAGATGAACTATACCTTTTACTATAAAGATTCTTTAGGTGGGATAAAAATTTTTTTTATTATATTATAAAAATATAAATGGCTTTTATATGGTATAAAAAAGGGTCCTAATACAGTCATGGTGCATTCACAATATATCAAAAATATATTTACTCAAAATAGTTTAAACTTAAACACGGGGCACACCAAAAAATGTGGATCGATTTTTCTTAATATATTCGGAACTGGCGATTTAAAAAACAAAGAAACCAATTAAAAGTTTTATTTTTAACTAATTAGTATTAATTACAATATCGATTAAAATAATTGGTTAACGGAATATATAAATATCTTGTTTTTTTTATGTTACTGTAACTTTTTTTTTAAAAAAAAACAAATCAATACACAATTAATAAATTAACAATGATTTGTTTGCTAATATTACTATTATTATTATTAAATTTTGTTGTCGATTGCTTGGATAACGGAGTTGGATTGACTCCTCCAATGGGATGGAATAGTTGGAATTATGTATGTATTTATTTACTAATTTGGATTAATAATTAAAATTATTGGAATTCCAACTGAATTGAATTTAAATTGAATTTATATTATTATTTTCCATATTTGTGCTAACAATCATCAATCGAGTCTAGTATCATACTCGAATAAATGAAAACTTGATCAAGAAAACTGCCGATTCATTAATCGACAATGGACTATATCAAGTTGGCTATAAATACTTGAATATGGGTAATCAGCTAACTATAAACAGTTAATTCAATTTCTGATCCTTTGATAACTCCAGCCATTTTAATTATCCAATTTTAGACGATTGCTGGGAAGGAAAAAGGGACGAGAATGGTTTTATTACTTCTAATAATATCACGTGAGTCGTAATTGCATATCATTTAAATATATGTGAGAACGTGCATGTGGTTAATTAAAATTTTTATTTAATAGTTTTCCAAGTGGCATAAAAGGTGAACCAATAAACCAATCACTCGATTAGTTTGTACTATGAAACATCGATTACTAATTATTATTATTATTATTATTATTATTATTAGCCTTGGCTGATTATGTTCACTCCAAAGGATTGCTGTTTGGTATTTATAGCGATGCTGGTTATTTAACTTGTGCGAAACGTCCTGGGAGTCTCGGTAAATTAATTCATTTATGTTAATATCTCATGACTAAATCTCAATTTAAATCAATCTCAGTCCTAATATTAATCTCAAGTTTATAGGGTACGAGTATAAGGATGCCCAAACATTTGCTTCGTGGGATGTTGACTATTTGAAATATGATAATTGTAATAACGACGGCACTCCTGAATTGCAAAGATACACTGTAAATAAATGATCATTTACTTGCTTCTTTTTAGATTTAATTAATATCTTTAATTGACTGATCTGTTGTTAATCAATGTTGTTAGGTTATGAGAGATGCGCTTAATGGTAAAAATCTGCAATCAAATATTAATAACGTTGGTGATAATTTCTTTATCAGAAATTAAAGCTTAATTTGTCCAATTTTACAGCTACTGGAAGACCAATATTTTTCAGCATATGTGAATGGGGGTAACAACAATTTAAATATTATTGTTAATATTATTGTTAATATTGTTGTTGATTGGTTAATTAATTGACTATTGCAGAAGAAGCAAACCATATTTGTGGGGACCTTCAGTTGGAAACAGGTAAGCCATTATCAATATTCCATTGATCATAATTATTAACAACAACAATAATATCCAACATCCACACAATTATCCATTATATATATATATATAGTTGGAGAACAACAGGAGACATACACCCAAATTGGAGTTCAATCATTTCAATATTGAAAAGAAATCAAGCCATAACTAAATATTCCGGTCCAGGTGGTTGGAACGACCCTGACATGTTACAAGTCGGCAATGGCCGACTAACCATCGAAGAACAAAAGGCTCATTTCTCCCTTTGGGCTGCTTTGAAAGCTCCACTTTTACTGGGATTTAATGTATGGGTAGATTCCTTTCTTTTGAATTGTCAAGTAAATCAATTAGTCGGTATAAATATCTAACATTATTATTACTTTAGTTGATTAATCCTCCAAAAGCAACTCTCGAGATTGTCAAGAATCAAGAAATTATAGCTATAAATGTAGAGTGCATAATTATCTTATATACATGTTTACTAAAAAAATAAATATCATTCTCACTCACTCTTAACCTCCCGATTATTAGCAAGATCCACTCGGTAGATCTATAAATATTGTCGAACAATCCAAAAATCATAATATTTGGACTGGTCCATTGATTGATGGTTATGTAGTCAGTAAGTCGTAGTGTAGCTGTTTTTGTAATTATCGGTGGTTGCTACTAGTGATTGCTACTAATCAATTCACTCACTCCTCCTCCATAGTCCTTTTAAATCTTGATAATTCGTCACCAATAACCATCTCTGTTGTTTTTTCTAAACATATCGGAAAAGCAAATTCAACATTTCTAATTAGAGATTTATGGGATCATAAAGATATCGGGGTGTTCACTAACAGGTAAAAACAAATTTTTTTTGAATAATAGATTTTAAATAATTGACTTTGAATTAAAACTTTCATCATTAAAAAGGTATTCCGCAGAGGTGCCAAGTCATGGAGTAAAAGTTTTGAAATTAACAAAATCACAACAAGAAAAAGAAAAAATCAATCAAATAGTTTTCAATAATTTTTAATTACAAAATGTCAAATAATAAATAAATCATTCTTATTTACTAGTAATTAGAACATCTACAACAGTCAAAAATGCCCACCACTCCTGTCTCTTTCCCTTCCCCGATATTTGCCCGTCACGCAAGTGTCACGCCTCTTACCCACCGAAATTTTGGGTTGTGTGGCTTTACTATTACTATTACGTGTTGAAGCTAACATAGTCAATCTTTTTCAAAATGTCATAATTCAATGGCGATAAATTTTCATTGGACCACCGACTCTCCTTTGAAATCGCAACTTTAGGTCTCGGTGAGTATCTTGACTTTTTTAAGACAAATGAAAAAATAAATGTTTATACAGGCTTTTTTTGTCTATTGTAAATGAATAAGGAAATTAGATATACTGTATATATCCTACGCGTAAGATTTTAATATCATAAAAATAAAAATAAAAACTTTGTTGATCATAATGTATTTACATTAACTTGTGATTCTGAAAACGAAAGCGAATTTATACCAACCACCACGTTTTTAAGAAGATAGTAAGTGATGATATCGAGGAGGATGAGAATGAGAATGAGAACATAAAATAGGATTCTAGTATGCATTTCCCAACTTGGGAAGTTAGCATTAGATATATTGAACAATGGGCATAATAACAAGGATTTTAAGAAAATGACATACAAAAACAAACTTTTGTTTGAAGGTGCCAACAAAAAAAAAAGTGGAATTAACCCATTTAAATCATAAAGAACAAACTGTCATTTAAAATAATCTAAATGGTCTCATATATATACATCGGGGTACCAATAAACTAGACATATTATACTACACTATATTCAAAAATGGAAATAATATCTTTCCTTTTCGCATTTCAAAAAATGAGATTTATTTTATTACCGATTTTTCCCGTTTATGGAATGATCTTTTGTAATCACGTGACCGAAAGCATTCTGAAATCACGCGGCAGAACAATTGTTATTTGGGAAATGTTTTTGAGGCGCAGTAAGTTGCTCCTTGAGACTCATTTATAGACGGATCGTCAAAATACCACAAAAAGAAATGTTGTCAAACAAAGTATACAAAATTATTTTTAAAAATTTAAAAAAATAAATATTAAGTTAAAATGTCCTTTGCTAAATTATTAACACTAGACAGAAGAGAATCAGTACTTAAAATTTATAATGAAATGCGTGGTATTGCTTATTCTGCTTTTCCAACTGAGAAAATGGAAAAAGTTATTTTTTACAATTAGTCAAAGAAAACAAAGTACTATTAGAAAATGAAAAAGAATTTTGTAGAGAAGAGTTTATTTATAATTTTGAATTAGAGAATGCAACTTATAAATTGGGTGAACCAAGAGAATGCAATGATTGTGAGACAACAAGATACTCTGATATGTTTTGTGAAAAGTGTATTAGCCTACATTTACAGAGCCTTTTCAGCACTTGGACATCTGGAAGTGAGATAATTGATGGTTTTATTCAAAAATGTCAACAGCTTTCATCTCTTCCAAAGCACATTATAGAATGGATACCTTATGAGCAATTTTATAATATAGAAAAGTTAACAGAAGGTGGATTCAGTTCTATTTATACTGCTTTATGGACAAGAGGAACTATTGACGATTATGATGAAAATAAAAAGGAGTTTAGTTATTCTGGAGCTCAGAATGTAGTATTAAAATCGTTAAATAATTCAAGTAATCCAGGAAAACCTTTTTTTGATGAGGTAATTGTTCTTATTTAAATTAAACCATTTTTTTTATTTTAAACTAATTGACTTATTTATATAATTAATTTCAGGCATTGAATTATTGTAAAATTAAATCAGGCTCAGTTGTTCTTTGTTACGGTATAACTAAATCCCCAGAAAATGGAAATTATGCAATGGTGCTTAATTATAATTCAGAGGGAAATTTAAGAGATTATGTTCATCAATAATTTCACATTTTTATCAGGAAAACAGTTGTAAAAGATTAGTGCACAATATTTTTAATATATTAACTAAAGAGTACTGACTGCCTCCATTATTTTTACCAGAATCACAAGCTGGACCCGATGTTATGGCTAATGTAATTTTCCTGAAAATAATTAGGAAAACCACATGCACTTATAATGACCTGGTTTATTTTCTTCAACTAGGTATTTTTGTTTATCTTCAGGCAAAATTATGTAACCACTTACCTAAGGCTGACAGTGCACAATCTTCTTCAGTGACAGTATGCTGCTCATTTCTTTATAATGCTAAAGCTCAAATAATGAGGTGCAAGAGATACTTCAACAGAAATACAATGAAAATTTTCAAGTACTCATTGTCATTCCAATAGTTGTTGAATTAGAATGAAATCGGAGAACAGAGATGATGATATTCAATTACTAATAAAAGATAGGTGAGTGGCAATTATTGGCATATATACTAATAGAACTCTTAAAGCAGTTACATTATAATTTTAATGTTACAAAAAATAAAAAAATAAAAACATGTTCAATTTTTTTCATATGACATTCATTACATTTACCTAATTGTGATGTGTTGCTTTTAAATTGAAAGCCAATGTTTAAAAAAGTCATTTAGAATGCAAATGATACCTGCATTTCATATTTTTAACCTGCAATGTCCCATTCCGGCTGTTCCAAATTAATAAACAATTCCATTAATTGAACCTACACTTTATCACCTCTAGATAAAAGATTAAATGCCTCATGAAATTTACTATTTTCTACCTGTAATAAAATTAATATTAACTTGAAAATATTAAATGAAAAGTAGCGTTGTTTTGACATGGTTGGAATTATGCCATTTCACATTAATATTAAAGAGATCATTTTGACATGAGGAAAATTATATATTATTATTATATTAATAAAAACATGTGATTCTGAATTGGAGGTAAATTTATTCAAACTTTTCAGAAATAATAAATAAATTAATAATAAACATGGAAATAATGAAAAAAATAAATAAATAAATATCTACCCATCAACAATTCTCTGATTTTAACCTTATAAACTACTTATCATCATCATCATCATCATCATCATCATCATCATAATTAATTAATAAATAATTCATATTTAAATTATTCAAATTAATTAACTATTTAATTTCCTTATTAAAATTATATTTCATTAATATCAAGGTCACTTAATAAACTATCATTGCTTTTTAAGTTC
>CAUDNR010004365.1:31808-43053 GCA_958430865.1 Entrophospora sp. SA101 | reverse complement strand
CTGAAACAGTCACTTCATTTCATTTCAATATTATTGAAGATCCAATGGATTATGGTTCTACAATGAGTTTTCTTGGAACTGCTTTATGGTAGTTATTATCATTGTTATATTATGGAAAAATCACACTGACAAATAATTAATTAAACAAGTGATAAATTTATTATATATATGTGTGTGCTTGTGCATAATTAGGTATGCAAGCCCAGCTGGAATTCTTTTATCAACTTTTGCTTTTATTGTTTACTTGGTTGCAATTCAATATGAAGGGCAAGTATTTCCTTCTAAAGTTTCTATTGATTGATTGATTGATTGATTGATATTTATCTATATATGAATATACACATTGAAATGATAATAATAATTAATCGTTTTCCTCTCTTTACTTGTTATTAGGCCATTTACATCAATGATCTATGCTAAACGAGAACAAGAAAGATCTAGTAAACAACAAAAATCAGAATAAATCATTCATTTATTTATTTTCATTCTATATAATAATCTACATACAGATATATATTAACTTAAATAAAAAAATGCTTTCCTTCATTTGTTCATTAATATTATCATCCATTGTATATCAATCAATGTGCAACAGACCAGACAAGTCACAGAATAATTTTGGTGGTGTCATTACAAAATTTATTGATTTTTCTGTTTTAGTTTTTCCCTGCTATTAAAAAGGAGATCCTTGAAATTTCTTTGTGACATAATAATGTTCGTCTGATTTTGTTATGAAAGATGGTCAAATGATAGAAAGGAAATGTGATGAATGTATTTCTTTCCGTTTCTGGCAAATTACGAGAATAAGAATTTAATAGTGTAACCATTTACATTAATGATATGGTGGTTTAAAAATAATGATTTTAATATATTTATTTATACAATTGTTTAAACGATGGAAAATTGATATCATGTATAGTTTATTAGGAAAAAAATTAAATATCTATATAATTACGCACAAGCTATAATCATTAGAGTTGTAAAACTAGATTTTAGATACCAAGAAGATTTATTTTTATATTGTGAAGCTCCAATTACATGATTAACAGATTATTTGAATTTCATGGAATCTCTTTCAAAATGAAATTTATTATATTGGCGAAATTCCTCATCAACGTGGAATTTTAGATTGTGGAATAATAATCTTAAATTATATTGAAAAGATAAATCAAGCAAAGGTCAAGTTTATTTGTTGAATATTATATCTGTTAGTGTTAGTAGAGGTTGGAACCGTTAACCGGTTAATATTAACAGTGTTACAAATTTTATTCCAACTAGAATATAAAAGTAAATATACAAAAACCAAACATAATCTATATGCCAACATGTTTATAATGATGAAATAAATATGAGTAATGCTGCTGCCGTAGAGAACATCAATCTTTACTTTTTTCTTTTGGGTGGGCTTGGGTATTAGAGTTTCTTATTCGTTTTATTCGTTTTATTCGAATTATTCGTTTTACATATTCGAATAAACATTCATTGTAATTCGAATATTCAAAAATAAAAATAAAACGAATAATTCTTATTTGAATAGAAACCATACTATGACTATAAAATTTTTTTGATTGGATTGGATGGTGCATATGCTATTACCATATCAGTTATATTTTTCGAATTATTCGTTTTGCCAGTTAAAAAATTTTATGTAATTAAATTAGACCGGTTAACTGATTAATAAAGTTATTGCGCGGTGCCAACCTCTACTCCTTTGGAGGTGAGAATTGCCCTTGGCGGTTTTACCCAAAAGTTCAAATGATTCCAAATGTAGCCATGGGTTACAAGTAGGGTAATGTGATGATGATACATGATATGCTTATTATTTTTTATTTACTTGGGTCAAATAAACGAGCCCCTCAAGAGAGAAAGGAGGAGTGATTTCTGATCCAAAATATTTTAAAAGATAATGGAAATTATTGTAATGATGTAAAACCGAATGAGCATCACCAAAGTGTCCTTTCTCATAGTGAAAATTATAATTTAGAAACTTCAGTAGATAACGAGTAATATACTTTTTTTTTTTTAATAAAGACAATATCCTGCTCATATAATTTTATTAGGATAATATACTTTTTTGGATAATTGGAAAAGGAAAATGTAATTAAAAAAACTCGTCAATCATTTCCAATCCTATATCTTTGTTAATATAAATAAAAAAGTTAAAGACTCGAGAAAACGTGTTGAATATTGATGACATGATATTCAAAACCCGTGGCTAGAGCAGAAAGTATAAAATGAGCTTGATTTGATACTACAATCCTGGCTTACTTTTTTTGTTACCTTCATGAATCAGGTATGCTAGGATGCTTTGCATTACCTCAGCCTCGGATGACAAAAAATTTGTATTTTGATAATAAGTGCAATTTCAGACATCACTCAAATGACGAGTGCTCGTCATATCAGAGACATAGATTAAGATGGAAACATTATATTATCGTTCGTATAGAGCGAGTACAGTTATTTGGAATATGTCTAGTGCTAGATGCATTTCCGAGACAAGTAAATATTACTGTGCCATGTTAAATTTTATTAAAGAATATATTAATTAATTGAATTGCTTGATACAAGAATCGGAACAGGTTGGCAAAGGAGTTGATGCTGTCATTTCCGTGGTTTTAAATTGTTAATTAATTATCCTATCACCAACAGTTGCTTGCTCAGAACCTCAGAATATATCCAGAGTGGAACAAATATTCATTTCTGTACAGGTTTGTTACGTTGCTCTCAGCCATTGTGCTTTCAATTAAGCTTTGAAGACTACGCCATAAATAGTTTGATTGTATGTTTGAAGCAACATGCTCAAGAAAATTATTTATATATATAATTCCTATCAAGTATTAATTTTCTATATGAATTTTATTCTTTTATAATATTTTTATATTGTTTATTATTTTAATATCACCGACACTATGATGGTATTTAATAAGATGCGTGACACCCCTCTACAATCATATTAATTTGTAATCACGCATTTACCTGATCCCAAGGGGCGTGAGTAGACTTCGTATATATCACAAATTTATTGTGACATGAACAAATTTCTATCATACTCTATCCAATACCGATATATTTATTGTCAAAGATAGTAGATCAAGCATTACCTTTTATATTGCAAGGTTTTTTAGAGAAAATATTATACTTCTTTTCTCAACAAAAACATCAACATCCAATTTTCTCTCTCATTTCTTCGGATATTGATTATTCAATAATAATATGTTGTTTATTGATCTTATTGGGAATTAATAAAGTTTTACTGATAATACTACCAAATTTTATAGAAAGAATTGACCAAAAATATTTATCAAGATTTATAACATTATTGTTTAGTAAATTCATAATAAAAAATTTCTAAAATAACCTCCCAAGCAGATGGCTTTGTACTAAAAATGGCATTTTGAAAACAAATTCAAATCAAGTAGGCAGAAAATAGTTTGGCTTATTTATTTATTTATATATAGCAAATTAATTAATTGATTGATTTTTTATTTCTTGGTGGTGGGTGAACAATTAAGGCATCAAGACTTTCTGTTAGATTTAATGACAGTCCACCTAAACTTTATTTATTTAATAAGTCTTTACAAGAACAAGTTCCTGTTCTACAAGTAGCTGGTCCAAGTAAAGGTAAATATAGCAGAGCAGAATTAGAAGAACATAGGGAATTTATGTTAACAAAAATTCATATAGCAGTAAGGAAAAAAAAATGGAGAAGTGTTAAAAGATTGATTGGAGTAGCTTTCAAAACCTTTACAAATTATTGATAATTAATTTTGGGGATTTTAGAAAAAAATAGACATTTCTTAATTTAATTCTAGAAAATTACGATTATCATCTTTAAAAAAAAAGAAAGAAGAAAAATATTCTGGTCAATAAGTTGTACATGTCATGTAAAAGCATTTATAGAATTTATATTAATTAATTAATTAATTAATTAATTAATATTGATTGGTTACAAAATTATTTACAAATTAAATGACTTTCTAGATCAATGTATGACATTAATCATAATTTTTCACATATTAATGATGATAATCAAATTAGTATTAGTCAATAAATAAGTTGAGAAAATTGATATTGGCAATCTATTTAATTTATTGATTTGAATAAAATGATATTGATAATTCATTCATTAGAATCTAGATAGTAATAATTACTATGACAAAAATATTGTCAAGACAATCAATCATATGCATAGAATGATAAGGTAATCATGAAATATTTTGTAAAAATAGTTAATAATATAATTAATACCAAATTATTGACAAATATTTGTTAATCTTTTTATTTCCATTATTTGAGGGTTTTTTATATAAAGAGACCAAAGACAAAAAAACATTTTGAAAAAAAAAATGACAACCATTATTTAATTTATATAAAGGAAATCTGAATATGAATGGAAATTGAATTTTATTAAACTCACAATGTTCTTTGTGATGTGTTAACTAAAAAAATGTTGGAAGTTGCATTTGGCCTATAAAAAATACCCTATTAACATTATTAATGTCACCGATTAAATTTGGGAGAGCGTATTTTAATTGGTGATAACAATTATTTTTGTTTTTGCGTGGATCAGAATGAATAGGGGATCAATGAATTGATTTTGTTATTAGCGAATAATTTTGTTTAAAGAAGATAAAAGTTTAAATAAGGTATTTATTTTATTTATTTAGTTCTTAGTCGAAACTAATTAACTTGTTAGAAAGTTACTTTACAAGTACATTGAATTCAAGCTCCTTATATACAATTCAATTAATTAGTAATTCTAATTTCCCAAAATTGAGATATTCTCCCAATATTGAGAAGTTAACCCATAATTGTGACGATATCTCAAAATTGCGACGATATCCCAAGACGATTCTTTCTTAAATAAGTTAAATAAATTACGAAATAAAAATAAAGCGTATTACGAAAATAGATGTAACACGGATAAAATTAATAAAATAACTAAAATATAATAATAATAATAAAAATTAAGAATTTCGGAATTAGTTAAATTCAGCCAAAAGAGCGTCCAAATTTAATTCCGGTAACAATAGTTAATAATGGAATTTTATTACATGCAAAAAAAAAATTTTTTTGAGTTGTAAATTTTGTTTTATTAAATAAATTTGTTTGATTTTTTCATTCATTGTTCATGTTTCCTCTTGATCGTATATCTTAAATTGGTCACGTTTGCAATCATTTTGACATTCGTTATATTAAGGTTATTTTGATTATATCGAGAGATATGGTCAAGAGAAGAGTTAGAAAGATAGTTATTCTTCAACCAAGTCGAAAACCAACCCTTTAAATACATTTTCAAGTAGTACGGTTTAATTTATTAGACTATTTTAAATGGTTGCTTCCAATTTCTTAAATTCGAACTATTTGTTAATGTTAATGAAACAATTGTTCGTGAAGTGATTGTTGACAAAATGAATCAAACCCACATTAAATGTTTTATTTTTAAATTCACGATTTTAATTGGTCAATCAATCAACAATTGCGTGGGTTAAAATTTTGTGTTACCAGAACGGTCTCTCCTGTAATAACGTTGTATAATAATAACGAACAATTATTTCATATGGCCGAATGTAGGAGGTTGAGTTCCGTGCGCTGAAATGGCCTGAGAGGAATTTCTCTACGAAAAAATAACAAAAAAAAAAGTTTGGACGGCTGCAGTGTTGTGACCAGAAACTTTTTTGGCTTCCCGAAACGTTTCGGAAAATGAACTTACACTAAGCAGAAAGCTAAAGCTAAACCTAAACCTAAACATAAACTACTAACCTAAACTAGTTTATGTTAGTTTCTGTTTCGGGTTTTCCCTAAACTCAGAGTTTCGGGTCACAACACTGGACGGCTGTCCTATTTATATGTTTCGAATTTAATAAAATAGACTATTGCCTTGGCCCGAGTGATGTCATTTTTTTGCTCTTTGTGACGAAGAAGACGCAAAATCCAACTTAATTGAATTTTTATTCTCGTGTAGAACAGTATGTGTGTTTTGTAACACGAAAAGCAAAAGGCTCACATTGCGTTCTCAGTTATATATAAGCTTGTTTAAAATAAATAATAAAAAAACCAACAAAACCAGTCTAATTAAAGAATGTCCCAAAAAGTAAATCAGAGTTTCACGGAAATGAACTGATTTCTTAAGAATAAGAATAGGACATGGACAAGGATATGACAATGATATGACAATGACATAGGCAATGATAATGGATTTATCATTAGGATAAAATAATTTTTTGGAACAAATTTTTTACTTTCGTTGGGTGTTTGATTTAAAAAAATGAATCAAAAATTCTGATTGAAATTGGTTCCTTTGATTTCTTGTAGATCAAATCAAATTGAATAATATTATTGAATCTTTCTTTATGATTCAATTAAATAAATGCCTGTTACTTTTTTTTTAATGTATAAAGTGTAAACTAACATTGTTACAAATTTTTGTAGAATTTGTTTAGTTTAGAACTAAGAAAATTCAGGATTTAATTTATTTTTATCACTATTATTTGTTTGAAAATTTCAAAGAGAAAACACGGCCTTTGATTATCATAATTAAAGCAACATCTAATTTTTTGCTGATAAAGTTCAATAAGTAGTATGACTATTTTAGATATAGAATGAGCTTTTTTATTAAGACAATTTTTATACGAATTATGGTATAACGAATTATTATGGTATAATTATGGGCATTAGCATACTATAAAGCAAAACCGTCATTTTTAATTTTTTTGGCGTAACTTCCAATTTCTTAAATTCAAACCATTTGTTAACGAAACAACTGTTGGTGAAGTGATTGTTGACAAATTCATGATTTTGATTGGTCAATCAACAATTTTGTTACCTGTTCTTATTCCTTCGCTCAAACAAACAATTGTTTTTTTATGTGTCAATAATTAGTAAACGTTCTGGTCCTGGGGTACTTCTTGTTATCAATCGATAATCATTTGTGATAATATTCGTAACAAATGTTTGAAATTATTACGAGTATCCAAAATAATTACGAGTAACCAAAATAATTACGAGTATTCATAATAATTACGAGTATCCATAATAATTACGAAATAAATTATATATATTCGAATTTCCTTGAATAAATTGATTTTCGAATATTCGTAAAAAATTTGATTTTCGATTAGGAACACTACTGGAATATAAGCAACACAATTTTAACATGTTTTAGTCAACAAAACTGTATATGTGCTTATATTCGAGATATTTTGTTTGTTTCTTTATCATCTGTGTTGAGTTCTAATTCATTTTCGTTTAATCTTTTCGTCGTACTTTCTTTTAGCACATTGACATTTTTTTTGATTTCGACTTGAAGATAGTCCAAGATATCTAACATTTAGATTGGCACCTTTATAGACAATGATTGTGGTAACCATGTCTACACGTGAGTATATACACTACAATTATTCAAATTAGTATAGTTCATGTAATCACAATATACGTAATTGCAAAAAATGGTTTCCTAGAAGTAACAAAACCTCTTGGAAGATGACGATTGGTTATTTCGTAAACTAGCGAAGACAATTAACACCATTAGATAAAGTTTAGTAATTAAAGGATACTGATTTTGTGCTTAATCTAGTTGTCTCTGGACGTGAATGCTATGATAATCGTCAACATTCGACATGAATGCACTTTTTTGAATGTTTTGTAAGTGCATTCTCTACATATTTCTCATGTTCATCAGCAACTTGATTCTATTTACGATCTATTGCTCTTGATGTTGTGGTTGTTCCAAGACTTGTACCTACCAAATCTAAATAGAATGCAAGGTTGAACTTAAAAGAGTTAATTTTTGTATTATTTAATTAGGCAAGAAGATAACATATGATAACCACCATTAATCTCTTCATATGGCCGAGCTGCTAAATAGAGTTGGTCAAAAAACCCTTTAAGGTTGGTTCTATTTCTTGGAGCAATCTTCGTAAATACCTACTTGCAATAATAGCTTCTTGCTTCTTACCAAAATACAAACCTTCAGAATCATGAAACGTGATAATTTTGCTCGTGTAATCTGCTACTGATATCTCCACGTCTTTTTTTTAATTCTCAACTTCTTTCGAAAAGCATTGTACACTTGGCATGAAATCTTAAACATGATCATTATCATCATCTATTTTTGATAACTTCATAACCTCTTCGGAAAATGTCATTGCCAACGGCAAGAATTTTTCAGGCTCCTTCAGACCATTGATGTGTATGTCGAATTTGATTGCTTGGTGAACTAATAACTAATAGATAATATGAGAGAGGATATAATTAATTCATTCAAATATTATCATTAACGATTGACTACTTGCAGCAAAAAACCTACTTTAATTTTGGCATAAAAAAAAGATCCCACGAACGAATATACACAACTTTTAATTATATCATGAAATAAATATTCATTAAACATCTTGAATTCTAAACAACCAAATTCTATCTCATTTAACCGAAACTTCACCTTGCCGGTGACTTTTTCATTAATTTTTGTGACGATTTTTACCAATCTGATTATGAATACTTTGCTGTCAGTTAAAGTTGGCACCCGTAATGTAAAATTACGGTATTACGGTATTGCAACTCGTGTTGCAACAATACAACATTGGATGGTTGGTGTTGCAACTAACCGTAATGTTGTAATGTTTATTATACAAATAAAAAGTATGATCCTTACTTTTCTAATGATATCATTTCTTTTCTCGCACGAATATAATAATTAAAGATGACTGATAACAAAAATAAACTTGGTCCAAATATAGTGATATTTGGGAATATTTTACACGTGGTAATCATCTTGGTAATGGACATTACCAAGTTACGTGTAAGCCATGTTTATCATTCTTTAAAGGTGTCCGACCATATCTTGTGTTACTCAATGTTCAAAAGCATTTGAACTATCAAAAATGAAATAAATGAATTGATTTTACAAAGTCTACATTTTCTAAACTCTTGAACATTCTGGACAACGTCATATTGATGGTTATTTTTGTTCAGTTGATTTAGAAGAATCACGCATTACCTTTCCGCCTTGTAGAAACCCCGTTTTTCATTGATTTTTTAAAAGCATTAAATCTTGGATATCAACCATCTTCAAGAAAAGCGATATATACAAAAATGGAGATCCACATTCTTATTTACTGTAATTAGATGATGAATAGATAAACGATTTCAAATTTTTTGTGTTTATATTTATAATAATAATAATGTTTTTAAAAGCGGTCTAACTGCATCGTGTTTATGTTGCAACACTATATATAATATGTAAAGTTACGGGTATGTTGCAACATTTGATATTTGATTACGGGGGACAAGCTTGCTATCAGTGTGGACTTTTTTTATATCATTTTTTAAATAGAACATGGGTGTCATGTACCATTATGCAAGGGCTCGTCAGGCATTTCAAAGACATTATGAAAGGATTTTTTTTAATAAACTCTTTATGTATTGTACAATGCATGTAAACGTGGATGCTAATAGGTTTTGCTGATAGCATGGACGTCATATACCATTGTGCAAAGGTAATTAATTATTAGACATTACAAAAGTATTTTTCTTTAATATCTTTTTATGCATTGTACAATGTGCGTACTAAATTTTCACAAATAATGGTCAACGTTAATATGTTTTTTTTTTGACATTTTGATTCAATAGAAAAATACAACAGTCAGCGATCAAATTAAATTCAATTATAAACATTTTAACATTCAATCTGTGGCATTTGTCTTTTATTCAACGCCTTTATTTTTCATATAAATCGACTAATTTAACTTCGATACAAACTTGGGAATTAACACTATATTGAGCTTTTCTAAACTCGGAATAAATGAAAATACTCTTTTCTGGCTTGATAATCATGTGATACAAAATAACGATCAATACTATAAGGTTTTAATAATTTTGTTGTTTGTATTATTATACATGGCATTTTATCATCATATCAATTCAATATAGATTAATATTGGATATTTACCATAGGAATTATTCTCAATTCTTTTTTATCATGGTAATAACTAGTCAATCTAAATCATTTTTTGATGACGTCACTATATTGATGTATATAAAATCAATAATTTTGATCGTTTGTTATTTCAACTTCGTCATATTTCGTCAAATGTGACGAAATTAACGATTTAACGAAATAATTTCCGCCTTGCAAATTATTTCGTTGACCATTCTTATAATAAGCAAGTTCACATTATAATTTTAATAAATATTTAATAGTAATAAAACGTTACCCTCTAACCTAAAAATTTTCCAAAACTATAGAATTTTGTAACTGTGCGAAAGTCAAAAGGTTTTACCATAAGTCGAAACTAGTTTTGACTTTTGGCTTTGGATTTTTGATTTAGTTTTGGCATATAACTTTTAATTTTAGCTTCGACATTCACCTCTTCAAAATAGTTTTGGAGATCAACACCAATATTGGTCGCACTATTTCGAAAATGTTGATATTAAATCATTTTAAGATTAATTCTATTCCTCGTGAAGAATATAACAACATTGATGATGAAGAGATAGGAGCAGAAATTTTGTATACATAATTTCAGAAATGATAAATTTAATTATTTAGTTTAAATCAATAATGACGAAGGTGACAGCATAGTGGACATTTGATTTCATTGGCTAAATTTTGTGACGATCTCCCTTCCAGATATCACGCAAAAATTAAATTTTATTGGCTTGAAGATCGTTACGCAAATTTGAAAAACAAAATATTTTAACAGTTAATATTAATAATTAATATCGGAGGGAAGGAAATTTAGTTTCGAATTGATAAAATAAATGTTTATAATAAATAAAAAAATTAATATAGTATTTCTTTATTGAATGTTTTTAATACATAGGCTTGGTTTTTCATTATATATTATTTATTTTTTAACTTTTCATTGACTTCATAAAATCAACATTTTACCTTTGATCATGAATTATCATCCATTATATAATATTGTATATATATATCTGAAATTTCCTATAAATAAATAGATTGGTGGCATGAGTATTAATACATGAATTTTGAAAATAAAAATAAAAATAAAAATAAAAATAAAAATATAAATGTAAATGTAAATATGTAAATATAAATATAAATATAAATATATATATATAAAATATAAATATAAATATAGATATATACACTCACTAGACAAAAGTCGGGCGCATTTTTAAACAAAAATTGCGCAAAAACATACTTAATAATAATTAAATAGAAAACATTGTTTTGCAACTTAGGTTCACCAAATTATATATGCAAAATTTCACATCTTTA
>CAUDNR010004364.1:34258-49520 GCA_958430865.1 Entrophospora sp. SA101 | reverse complement strand
TTTCCGATATATACTAATTAGCAATGCCTAATTTACTTAATCTTCTTCCACCAGAATTAATACCATTCATAACGAAGTATCTTCCGATCCAAGATCTTAAAAATTGCTGTAGTTTAAATGATATATGGAAAACCGAAGTGATTAGAGAAATTCGCAAAAGATTAATAGTGGATTGTACATTCGTTAATAGAAAAACAACTGTCAAAGCGCTAATTGACCCTAAATCCAAGTACGGTAGTATCAGTAAAGCACTTGCCCAAAAAATGGGTTTATATATTACTAGAATGTATGGATCTAAATACCCAGCAGTAGAAGACCTTGGTATTGGCGCAACAAATGCTGGCAAGAAAGTAATGAGGAGGGGTTGGGTTGATAGAGAAAAAGTTTCTGTCACTTTGCCAAATATTTTTGAATTGGGAAAATTAAAATCCTTACCTCGATATTTAAACGAAACATTTACTAATTTCGTAGTTATTGACAAACCTGAATATGACTTAGTTTTAGGAAGTTCATGGCTAACAGGTCGAGGAATTGACATTGATTTCTATGGATATAAAATATGCAGGAATGAGCTTTGGGAAAAAAAGGGAAAATGTTATTGGAGAGAAGATAGTATAGAAATATTACCTCGTTCATTACATATATTCTATGAAATGTTATTCCCCAAATTAATCGGAATAGATAGAGATGGAGATATAATTTTAACTCGTTTTTCTGATAAAAATATGAAGAATAGCCTGATTGACCTAAGTGAATATTACGATTCAGAATACTCTGAAACGGAGTCTGAATCTAGCGATTCTGAGACTGAGTCTGAATTTAGCGATTCTGGAGTGTATGTCCCTGTTATAATTGGGACGATATAAGATAATAACAGAGCTAGTGTCAAGATACATAATATCGATTTTATTTCCACATTCAGTAATTGTATCAGAGAGATTGGCGGGATTAATCCTAATCATTCATGGTTTACAAATAATTTTATGTAGTAGCAGAGAATGGGTAATTATTTATTAGTTATTTTTTTCGGTTATAATATACATTATTAAATATACTTAACATGTTTGTTGATACTATTGTCGAAGGAAAAATCCCAGTAAAAGCATTAATCGATACATCGTCGAAGTTTAATACCATTAGCAGGTGCTTATTTGATAAGCTTGAAGAATATTATGGAATACGTGATCCTGATGAGAATCTCTATGAAGATGTAATAGGTGAAATAAAATGCTTAGATTTACAATTCCAGTATAAAGGAAAGTGGCAAAGCTTAGATGGTACCGAAGTAATAGACTTTCAAATTCTCCAGAAAACTGTAGCCACCATGCTAAAATTGTAATAGATGGTATGAGTATCCCATTAAATGGTGAATATAGCAGGCCCACAGGCGACTCTTTGAGTCATAAAACCAGTTCCACTAAAAATAACTTATCTAAATCAATGGAATCTAAACCTGGTCTAGCTCAAGAGGAGGCTATAAACATAATCAACAAAATTCTCTCAGGTACCCAAAATATTAAACACCAAAAGAGCCATCGCGGAATATTTCACAATATACCTCCCGCACCTCCAACACCCAGAAGGTTAAATGACGATGTTTCCAAAAATAAGAGCAAGAAAAATAGGGTCAATTATTCCACGGATTCGGATACTTCTTCCAATTCAGATATTTCTGACTCAAGTGATTCTTCTTTGACTAGATTGCGATCAGAGCTTATAAATATGCATAAGACTTCATCTGCAAAGAAACGTCCTATTAAGCGAAGACGTTGTAAAGTAAAAAGAAAAAAATTAGTCAGAAGCACTATGTCACGTTATAATGGGCCTCAGGGAGCGATGTCATGATGAAATAGATTTTATCTCCCACATTCAGTAATTACCCATTTCTTGATTAGTATAACCGACAATACCAAGTTTTTCCTGAATTGTCGCTATATCATCTTCTAAGCATAAAAGCAAATCAAATAATCTAATTGGTTTATCTGAAGAGGCTTTATCCCTTCTAAGTTCCGCTTCTAAAATGGGATTGATATCTATACCAAGGTTCCCCTGTATAAGTATTAAATCCCCCACCAATTCTAACAACAATTCATATGAATCGACAAGTTTTTTCGCTTTCTTGCTCTCCGACACTGCCGTTTGATTTATATTACTGTTAATACCGAGTTTTTTCTGAATAGCTGTTATATCTTTTTTCTTATATAAAAGCACCTTGTATAATTGAGGGAATTTTTCACTTGGATCAGTATTATTATTAGTATTACTCGTCATGATTGTTATAATATGGTAATATAATTAATGCGCATAAATATATAAGTTAAGTGAATACAACAAATTCAATCTGAAAATAATTAATGTGTAACGATTATCTGAAAAATTTAGCCAGGGGCTGGGTGAATGCCTAATCACGTATATCGCACAAAGTATATAATATTTCAGCCACCAGAGCTACTTTTATTGATACGAAATAAATCATACGATAAAATACGGGATAGAAATATGATACTCTAGTAAATTTATCCGAATCACATAACAACTTCTTGGTGGAGAATATGTAGTCGACATCATTGATGATGATGGTGTCCGATCTTCGATTACTGGCAAAAGATTAATTTCATCTTTCACACCCACCGCCATTGCGATAATTTTTTCAACCACGGATCTCAATTTAAGAGCATTCTTTAAAAATTCTTCGACGATCTGGCGAGAGGAAATACGTAATGGTATAACCAACTCACAGATCTGAAAAATTCGATAAAAATCATCTTCAATAAGTCTAACGCGGAAACAGCCACACGATCTCGTATTACTTGGATACCTAAAACGGGAACTTTCCCTAGCTCGATATTTAGCGATCTAGCCGTGTCGGTGGTATCGTCTCTCCCATCAAAGAAAAATTATATCGCTCATCAAAACATTCTTTGCAAATACGTACCAATTTCTTCCAGTCTATAGTTCTTTACTTTGTTGAGGGAGTAATCGTGAAACTTCAGCAAGTACGAGTTCACTTTCTACCATATCAAGCTTTAGCAAAACCTGCAGATCCGGCTTCTTCCCCGAATTCGTAGCTTCCATCCGTTCCATCCTAGATTGTGATGATTTACTCGTCTGCTCAGACCTATATATGTTGAAATATATATAGTTAGAATAGATAATACGTCATATATAGTTATATAGATACATTACCATGCACGCTTGAGTGGCCATTTTGAACATTTGAGGATTGGGTCCAGAACCTTCGATACTGCATGGATCACATAAGCATTCTCGCTATATTCATCTTCTGTCAACAACGGTCTGCAACCCCAGATGTGACGCCTGGAAAATAAATACTCTTTAATAAAGTAAGCATGAATAGAATTACACACTAATAACTTACAATCCTTCTAATAAGTCAAAAACCGTCATCAGTATACGTCTGGTTTCAACGGTCATCTCCCCATGTGGGAAAGCGATTGGTCCCATGAATACTGGATCGAAATCGGGTCCCAAATCTCTATATGTGCTTACGAAATCATCCATCATCATTTATTTCTCCCGGGAAATCATCGTTATGGAATGTATGATGCATCAAAATCTGCTTTGTCCTCGATGATAATAAATTTGTAAATGGATCCTCACTACCCGAAAGATCAATAACACCGGATGCTAGAGGAGCTTCTGGTCTAATCGATGCCAAATCCAACCGTTCCAAATGGCGGATAACTTCAGTATATGCAAGCATGATAGTATCTGAGCAACCATTTTCTATCTTAGCTCTCTGAAGATAATAATTATCATATCAGCATCAAATATCACAAATAAATCAGAAGTCCGGAACGACGAATCTCCTGAACTACACCCTTTGATGCTTACAGTGCCAGCACTCTGCAAGCTAAGACATACGCTAAAACAATATCACGTACACCCAGATACAGACAGCAACATAGACCTATGTTGTTATATCCACCACTTTTCTGCAAAAATATATCATCATTTTTGAAAGAGATCCAATAATTTTTATACTACATACCTTGGACATGGAGTTAAACTGTGTTAAGATTGTTTCTAGCTTTTGTTTGCTATTTGAATGGACCTCGCCACAAGTGGTTATAGCGTCTTGAATCTCTTGGCGATATTGGGTTTCTGCAACATTAACGTTATTTCTTCTCAAAATTTTAACACTTGGTAGATAAATACTGGGGAGCCATTCTTTGAAATATAATACACGGTTTGGTTGATTGCGATTGAGGTAAAAGTAATTTTCAGACATTTTTTTGGAATTGTAGATAATAGTTTTTATCACAAATAAAGCAACAAATAACCATAACGTAGATATACTGTCCTTTTAAAACGTTTCCACCCACCCATTTCTGCCTCGTTTAGGTATGGGAACAGTAGATCAGGGAATCTGGTGGAGCGATGCAAGCCTTACTATGTACACAGCGAAAAAACTTTTCACAAAGAAAATGCATGTGCACGAGTTGGTTAATCAGAATTAGAATTTATAGTAACAGTCAGCAGGTCGTACGATTGCATCATGCATGCAGAAGTTCCATGACCTTCGATTTTTATTCTGTGGTATGTGATTCAAATAATTTTCGTTGCACAGCCACATTAATGATTATCTGATTGATTATGCAGAGGGATTATCAATTTAATTCCTTTAAATAAATTCACGCTGAAATATATACAACATAAATAACAGTTCTTCATTTATGGCAATGTGAATACAATTAAAATGATGGGTGTATATACTGGTAATTGCGTTTAATCAAGAAGGAATGTAAAAATTTTTTATTAATTTCTAAATCACTGCTAACATTATTTCTTGGAATATTAATTTCCAATACTCATACTATCACTATTCCCTGTAGCGTTAATTTCATTATTTGTACCATTATCATTATCTGGATTATTTTCAGTGGAAGCACGAGGCTCCGAATTCTGCGTATTCGTTTCAGCTGTGCTGGCTCTGCCAATATCTTGATTAACATTACTATGTCTTCTATTATCATTAGATCTCCCACGAGGATGTCGGACAAATATCACTCTGAATTATTTTTTTCTAGTTTGACTATGTACTACATAATGCAAGACTCGTACGTTAAAAAAAAAACGCCTAAATTATGAGGCCACTAAAAACCGCCGAATCACGGATCATTTCATACTGTCATACCAAAACATTCGGAATGGTTATATAATGATAAGAATTGCGCTGTTCCGCACACGCAAAACGACTGTCACTTTACTATTACAGTAATTCTCTCTATTAAACCAACTGCTTTTATTACTATACCAAAATGACATCAGGAATTACCCACATCGACCGTGAAAGACTATACACGGATCTTCAATACCGATTCAACTACGTTGCTCAATTTGTCGAATTCGGTGAGGAAGATATTAAGGCAATCAAGAATTCGGCTCCCATTATCGCTCCGCTTGTAGATAAGGTCGTTGAACTCGTCTACGAAAAGTTATTCTCCTTCGATATCACCAAGCAGGTGTTTCTTGCACGCAATGAAGGATTCACCGGGAAAGTCGACAACACGTTAGAGTCATTGCAGGCTAATAGCGAACAGATTAAGTTCAGAAAGGACTTTCTTAAGAAATATCTTGTGAAATTGGTCACTGCAGAATATGATGAGAGATTTGTTAATTATCTCAATTATGTTGGGAAAATCCATACATCATTCCCGGGAAAAGCGTCACGTATAAACGTAGAATATATCCATTGCAATGCGCTGTTTTCGTATGTTAATACTATCCTTATCGACGCAATCAGCAAGGCAGGATTGGAGAATGATGTTGCAACAAAAACAACTATTGCATTCACCAAGTTATTATGGATACAGAATGATCTGTTCGCGCGACATTATGTAGTAGACGGTGCCAATTAATGTGTTCACTATATAAACCAAAATTTGATGTAAATCTTATTGTATTAGAATATTAATAGCGTTTTTTTATATCCAATTGTTATTTAATAAAAATTTTATCAATGTCTTTTATAATATTATGAATAGTCGATCATAATCGTGTTCGTAAAATTTATGTGCCAATCCTAACACCCGAAGCTATCGAGGAAATCAAAGAATGCACCAGCAAATATTCCAAATTGTGTGAAAATATCATCTTAGCGCCAAACATATAGATATAATAGCAAAAGCATGACATGTTGCCTCCATGTCACTGATACATTTTCATTGTTTACGAGTATCCAAATCAGTAACAAATTGCCAATGCACCTGACGTTGAACGCCCCTATGACTAGCAGAAACTTCACAACGATCTAGCATTGATGAAACTTCTTCATAGGAAGGTGGTGGTGTACGGCTACGTTGGCTTTCTTCTCTTCTTCGAGCAGAGGTATTTGCATTATGGATTTGGTCAAATCGCGTTTCTAATACATAGAGTAGGGATATTTTTTGTGAAAAGTGCTTGATATACAGTGTGTAACAAAAAAAACCGGAAATTTGTGAATGTAATAAAAATCCATCTAGGATAATTTGTTTGCACCCGATTTGCAACGCGTAAAATGGAAAATAAACATAATGATCGAGCTTAGATTTGAGCAACATTACTAATCAAAATCAATTTTGTACTTTTCGGGAAACATTGTTATGAAATGACTGATTCGAAGCAAGAAAGACAACGCAAGACCATATTACATTTGTGGAATGAGGGTGTGCGCAGTGGCTGTGAAATTCATGCACACACCAACATCCTCCTATCTACTATTTATGACGACATCAAAACATTAGATCACGCACGAATGGGGTAACGGCCACCCAAGGAAGATTAATGGAAACTCCTCGAAAGCACTTGGATAATACATCCAAAGGAATTTCTCAATTTCAACAAGAACATTGACCAAAAAATTGTCCCAAATTGGTGTTGAAGTATTTCACATGACTATATCAAGACATTTAACTGCTTATGGATACAAAAAAGCTCTCCCAATGGCAACACCAATGCTTACCAACGCTCATTAGCAAAAACGTGTTGAGTGGGCACAAAAACATCTTAATGACAATTGGAATCAGACCTTATTTTCGGATGAGACAACCTTCCAACTCTTCCGAAATACTGTAGAACGCTGATATAAGGGTGTACAGCCAATTTATTCCATACCAAAGGACCGTACAAAAATTTTTGCTTGGGGTGGATTTTGTTTGACGGGCAAAACAAGCTTATTTTGCTTTTGACAAATAATGGACGCTAATTTTTTTGATGAGATGTTCCAAAAGCATGTTCCAGAGATCAAACAGATGCTTGGAGATGATTGGAGGCTCCAACAAGACAACGATCGAAGCATACAAGTCGTCTTGCTAAAGAATTCCTTCAAGAGGATGTTTCGGAAGTCATGGATTGGTCATCAAACAGTCCTGACTTGAATCCAATCGAAAACCTTTGGGCGATTGTGAAGGGAAATGTAGAGAAACAGATGCCAAAAAATCTCAATGAATTGGAAAGGTTTATGGCAGAGGAATGGTGAGCTATCCCGGAAACTGTTATAATCAATCTTGTGGGATTGATGAAGCAACGTTGTGAGCTTACTATTGAACAAATGGAGAAGAAATCTCCTATTAATTAATATTAATAAAATCTGCTGGTGTTTAGCTTTCAAATAAAAAAATTTTCATGCAATGACCAATTTTTCAATTCCAGTTTTTTTTGTTACACACTGTATGTGACAACGGTACCAATTCTCGTCATCAAGCCACATAGTAAATACATAGTCTATTAAATTATGTATCTATTCCTTTTAATCCTGCAACAACTATGGCAAGTGTTCATCCAAATGCTGTTTATACAACTTTCTCAACCTGTAAACTCCAATATAATAATGGTAACTATCATCAATTATTTTAAAATTATCAGCATTAATTAACATTACCAGGTGGCGAAGAACAATTTTGAATTTTAGTTGTAGTATGAGACAGATAAAATCTGAAATCTGAAATTACAGATCAATCTAGATTTCGGATAAGGGTGTATTTTCAGATGATAAGGTTATCAAATCTTGTCAGATTTTCAGATAGAACCATAGAATCTGAAGTTCAAGTAGAATCAGGTGCTTTCCCACCTCAAATAGTCAGTAACATCAATTAAAAATTCTTGAGGCTCAGATAATAGTTTTTTTTAATAATGACTGATGAGTATATTTAGCAGTATTAATAAAAATTAATCGGTTAACCTTTTAGCTAAACTAAAATGAATAATTATCTTATTGATTGATTCGTTTAAACGTTCATTGCATTTTAGTTGTTCACAGTTATCACATACAGCATATCCATTATTATCACACATTGGATACAGTAAATTGCTAAATTTCTTTGTCCAAGCACCAATTTGCTTCAGCTTCTAATGCTCCTTCAAACACTTGCTTTCTATTTATGATGGAATTTATATATTTTAAGCCACAAAGACCCCGACACATATTCATTATCATCATCAATATGTTCCGCGGGATTTTTTTTTTTTTTTTTTTTGACAAATATACTTCAATGCAAGGTTGGTTGTTCACAAAAAAATTACAATATTTATCTTTGCTAAGATCTTTTCCTTGGATTTTAGTTTTTCTTGTCTCTTCTTGGCGATAATACCACGATTAGTATATATTATTAGTTGTTATAGTGGTAGAATCGTCTGCTTCTGTTTTCTTTTCTTCTTGTCACAGCATACTGCTATCGTTATTATATCTCTGTTCAACACGATTTTCTATATAGAGTGTTTGGAATACCATTGTGTCTTTGACTATAATTGTTACTTTATGATTTTTTCATGATCAAGATTGTTAATAGAATAATATGTTTTTTAACTCTAGATTTAACAATTTCAGAAATATGACAAAAGAAAGGGCTTGTGATCGATGGTACTTGGTAAGATTTTCTTTTTCGGTTAATGTCAAATAAGGAATTACTTGGGAAACCAAAACCTTTAAATTTTAAAATTTAAAAATTTTTTTAAAAGCATTTTTTCGTTGATATATATGTTCAGTATATCAATTATTATAATTATTATTATTTACAACAGCAACTCTGGTTCTTCTACTATCAACACGAGTACATCACTTCTAGACACTATAATCCTTATTTAATAATCTTTTAAAAAAAAAGTCATTCGATTGAAATCTTTGAAAAAAAATAAATTATTATCAAATATATAAATTGTTGATCGCCAAACCTATTTTGAAGAGGCGGAAGTCAAAACTTGGCAGAAATTTGGAATTTAAGCAAAATTATAATAATGACTTACATTACAAGTCTTTTTTTTTAGAAAGAAGATTATGTTTGGGCATATATAAAAACTATTTTATTTTTGTAAACTAATTGGGCAAGTCTACAAATGGCTTCTTCCCGTCGCACGAAATCAATATTAATAACAAGTTTGTTTATAGAAATAATAAAGAACATTTTTCACGGAGATTTTTACTTTCTGTAAATTGATAAAATAAATGAATAGTATGAATAATACATGCAAAAAAATATGAAATTAGCATTTTACAACCAATTGTTCATTTATCAAAAAGGCAAACCAAGTAAGTAAAGTAGAAAAGGATAATGGGTCTCCGCTTTGAACAATACTCTATTACAATTACTATAGGAACTCCTTAGTTACTTTAAAATCCATCATAAACTACATAGAAAAACATATAGTATATTTAAATCCACGATGCTCTTATCTTTAAATTATTCGAGACAAGAATTTGGGCTCTTTATCTTTTAGTTCTTGTAAAGTCGGACTTATATCTAGAAACATCAAGAGTTATGTGATCTGTGACAAATGTCATGTACAAGCACAAGTTATATTTCTATGGGTAGTAACTTATTACTTTTGTAATAAATAGCTAAAGACCCGCAAGTTGACATTTTAAAAAAATTAGTCGTGTAACAAAAACGATTTTCCGATTAAATCTCATCCTTATCCTTCAAATTTTTTTTTTTTGATCACAAAATGACTTCATTATTTCGTAAATTTTATGAAAAACTTAATCTTAGAATATTAAATGATACGCCAAATCCAACAATATCAGATCTAATTGCAAAACTAATATCAAAACCAAAACCAGTAGCAAAACCAAAATCAATAGCAAAATCAATAGCCAAACCAATAGCAAGTCCAATAATAAATCCAAAGCATACATTTTTAATAAAAGATAAAACAGGAAAATATAAATATGATGTCAAACCAATCGAAGTAGTGGATTTGAATACAGAAAAAATAGTGCCAATACCTAAAGATGGCAAATCAGTCGAGGTAACAGAGAAAAAAGGAGATGGATGGATGGATGGATTTTATAATAAAATTTAATTTAAATTTTTCATAATAATAATAATAATAATAATAATAATTGAGTGTAGGAAAGATTTGCATATCATTTCTTGGAAGCTTTAGCAACTAATAAATTTCCAGAATTAAATATTTTCAGAGTAAGAAAAATAATGAAAACTGGTAATAAGCATTCTCGGTTTAAAGTTTTAACTCAATTTAATCAAGCATGGGATATTATGTACGAAGAGTCTCCACTTGTTAATAAAAAAAATGTAAGGAGCAAATTACAAAAAAATCTTTATTTCTCTAATGTTTATTATTTATTTATATTAACAAATTTCTTTCCATCCTTGAAATAAAAGCACACCTATGGTTGGAATGAATTAACCATTATTATTAATCATATTCGTAAAAGAATCAAAAAAGATGGATATAAACCTAAGCAACATATAAGAGAATATATGAATGAATTTGAGAATGTAAAATTCATCAAGAAAGCAAAACAAAATTAAAAACAGTAATGACTTTTATTTCATTCACTGATTATCATTATTATCATCATCATCACTCACTCTTACGATGTTAAAAATCCTTAGGAAACAATTTCCCATCATTATTTAAAATACTAAAAAAGATCTTGACGCGAATTCAGTATCAAAAATTATATTTTTTAAATCACGATTATGTCCAAATGCACCTTGTGCAAATTGTAAACTTTACATATTGAGTGTTGGTGAAGCCAGCTATTTTATTTCTTTATACGATTTAACTGATGTTAACATGCTGCACACACGGCTGGATTAATTTAGCATATTGACTCTTTAAAATTATTTACAGGAGATAGATGGTGGCATGGTGGATTTTACTTGGCAGACCGACAAGATTTCTCTCTCTTTATTATAGATGTTTGATCTTTTATTTAACATAAATAACATTAATTAATTGTTGGAAAATTGGGTCCAAAATACCAAGAAGAAAAATGTACATCTAAAAAACAACCAACTAACCAACTACCGAAGACCAGAAAACATCAAAAGATTTAGATATTCATTAAATATCTTAAATTAATTTATTTATTATTATAATAATCATTAATTATTCTATCGCGAATAAAATTTTATTTTATTTAATATACACATTCACCTATATATTGTTTCAACAAGTATTATCTGTGAAGTCTAATTAATTTCTTTAGTTTGTATGTGCTTTATTCGCAGAGTTGATAAACATCAATTGGTATTGTCTTGTTGTTGGTATGTTCTTTCGAGCAAGCCATACTTGAAATTTTGCGGGAATAAATCCTTGCACAAAAGTCGTTATATTTTTCTCTTGGCTAATAATGTTTGGATTTTATCTAGTATTGAGCCTATAAAACTTTTTATAGGGTGTCAATGATTTTTGTCAATCCAGATTCTTTCCATATTCTCTGGACCTGCTTAGCTGAATAACTATAAGAAGCAACACTTATTTATGCTGCTGAAGCTTTACATTCTGACATTGTAGGATTTTTGAAATGGATTTAATTTAATTATAACGGTACTATTATTCCTATTGTTATCACTGTAACTAGTATTGTAATTTAGAATGGATATGTCTAATCGGATTATTCGATCTTTGATAATAATAATAATAAGTTGAGAATTTATTTTTCAAAACTGATTGATCCATCCAACGAGTCTTTGTTACACATCAAAATCAAGTGATTATCACGTGATCAAATCCGAAAAATTGCTAGCTTAGAAAAAATTCTTGGAATATGCTAGTTATATCTCGCGAAGTAAAGAAATATTAGAAATATCACCAGAAACCAACCTCATTTAAAATTGGAATAGAAATAATCTTACAACTATGAAGGTTCAGGAGGTAGTGATGACCATCTAGCAGAAGAAAGAATGGAATTAATGTAACTATATATTGCTTGTAATAACAATGAAAATTAGAATAATGTTATTATTACTGACAAGTGTAATCCAGCACTTAAAACTATATTTATTCAAACACTATGATTTAACTCTTTTTTTAACTCAAATAGAAAATATAACGGTTTTTTGTGTGTTAGTCTTTGATTGGCCAATGTAAAGTTCATATTTCACTGCACACATAAAAGAATACAATGAATTTACGAGACACCAAAAGGTTATTAGAGAAAAAAACTTAATGTCAATATAAAAAGCGCAACTCTCAGATCTCAAATCTCAGAATTCTGAAGAATACACATGAGGGGAGATTCAACAAATCATTATTAGCGTTAAAACAAGGAATTTTTACACAATAATCCTCCCAAATACAGATCTAGGTGATTTAAACTGGCGTCATGGGCTTAAAAAAGAGAATTCAAAATTTTATTTTTTAAGTGTGTCTCGATCCAGATTTAATGTATATGATTTAAAATATTGATATACATAATAAAGCGATTCTTTATTATGTATATTAATTGTAAATTAATAATATATTTTTAGAAAATTAAGATAGACCGACCATTAACGAAAATTTCAACAAAAATACAGTGGTTGGGTTTGGATAAGGAAAGTACGACGATATCTTAAATCTAAATGGTCAACGCTTAAACATGCTAACATGAAGTTGGTTCTTTATTCGATTATGGATTGAATTATACGAACGTTCGAATTATTTGGTATTCGTTATTTCATTGCTTTAACTAAACATCAAAAAAATCAAATCGCATTATGTACGAATTTATTCTATTAAATATAGAGGGGAGAAAAAGAGTGAAGCGTCAAAAACAAGAATTAATATGTTGTTGGACTAAAGCCAGATTTTATGTAACTTTAAAACATGAAGGCTTAGCCAAGAAGTAGCCTATTTTGAGGTGAATCAAAAAAATTACATATATACGGCGGATCAAAACAAGCTTTGTAGGCTTGGTGCAAAAGGTACATGATATAAGTGAAGATTATTTTTTTAAGAATTATTAAAGTCAAAGCCAACACATAAAAAACTTGCATTCATTCGGACAACTTATTTTACTCCAAAGAATACTAATAATAAAATAACCAGCATGTGTAGGAAGAGATAATGATTTATGATGGATGAGCCAAGGATCAAGTTCTTGTATTTTTATTTGACTTGACAACAATGATGTATGACGAAACTTTTGACTTTAGCCATTGACGTAACTAAAGTATTGACTAAGGTAGTCTCTCACCAGGATTATTTTGACGATTTGACTAAAGTAAAAGCCCTTGACGTAAGTAAAACCACTTGACGTAATTAAAAACACTTGATGCAAGTAAAAATGCTTGATGCAAGTAAAAACACTCGATACAGGCAGCAATAACAATAATGATAAAATAGGATTATCAAAAGTTCCAAATTATGTAAAATTGTGTGTCCCGGAGTAAATAAAGAATCATTGTATCATTCATTGTGCAATGATGCAAGAATGATTATCATGAGAAGTTTACAAATGTTATAATTTGAATTAGAAATTTTAGTTAATTTTTTCCGTATATTTTCTTTCAAAGTAAAAATCATTACATTTCATAAAATGTAAAAAATCAAATTATCTTTACATACATATGAGTTGTGTTAAATTGATTTTTTTTCGAATTTTTGACTTTGAAGTTAACTACAGAACTACGTGTAATAGTAATACGCAATAATATTAATAATGTGCTCGAGTATCTGAGTTTGAAACAACATAGGTTGATCAATATTGGCAGCACATAAGAAAGGTTTTCTATTTTTGTCACTTTTAAATCTTTAAAGAATTTCTTTTATTGTTGAATCACAATAATCGATCACTAGAATTTGGTGATGATGAAGTTGTTCTTTAAATAATGCAATCTTCGCTTTTCAATTTATGTTAGAGAAAAACCATAAAAAATGTTGCACGAAAAATTTTGTTTGTTACACGTTATTCAATTCTATTCATTAAAACGATAGGTCAAAGTTTTATATTTTTATATAATGTCATATGTTAAATTATTATCATCGTTATCATCAGAAAGGAGGGATTTTGTATTTAAAATTAACAATGAAATGCGTAATAATGCTAATGCTAATTCTGATGGAGAAAGTAGAAAAGATTATTGTTTTTCATTGGTCAAAAAAAACAAGGTGCTTTCTGAAAATGAAAAAGAGTATTGTAAGCAAGGGTTTATTTATGAGTTTGAATTACAGAATGCAAGATATAAATTGGGAAAACCAAAAGAATGTAACAAGTGTAAATTAACAAGATACTCTGATAGGTTCTGTGAAGGTTGTATTAGTTTACAATTACAGAGTCTTTTCACTACTTGGACATCTGGAAATAACATAGTTGATAACTTTATTCAACAATGTCAAATGAAATCATCTCTGCCAACATATATTTTAGAATGGATACCTTTTGAGCAATTCATAAAAGTAACAAAATTGGCAGAAGGTGGATTTAGTTCAATTTATACTGCTGCATGGACAAGAGGAAGAATAGTTGATTACAACGAAAATAAAAAGGAATTTAGTTATTTAGAAGAGCAACTAGTAGTATTAAAAAGTTTAAATAATTCAAGTAATCCAGGAAAAGCATTTTTTGATGAGGTTGGTGGTTGTCATTTAAAACAAAATAAACAATACTGTATTATATAATAAATACTAATTGATTTTATTTATTTTCAGGCGATGAATTATTATTTAGATGGAAATTTAAGGGGTTATTTACAAAAAAATCTAACGTTAACATTAAAAGACAGAATTACAATATTTTATTATTTATGCAGATCATTATATCAGATACATAAAAAAGATTTAATCCATTGTGATTTACACAGCGGTAATATACTTGTGCAAGGAGGTAATTGTTATATTACAGATTTGGGGTTATGTGGACCAGTTGATGAAAAATCATCAGATAAAGTCTATGGGATTGTATCATATGTTGCACCCGAAGTACTTAGAGGCAAAAAAAAACACCAAAGAATCTGATATCTATAGTGTTGGGATGTTAATGTGGGAAATATTTGCAGGTCATCCACCATTTGACAATAGAGCTCACAATCAT
>CAUDNR010004364.1:13018-33252 GCA_958430865.1 Entrophospora sp. SA101 | reverse complement strand
CATTAGATTCTTTCTCATGAAAATTTGCTTTTTTTTTTGCTTGTTTTTTAGAATTTGAGTTATAATGTCTAGTCATTTGTCGTATTTATTATTATTTTATTTTTTATTTTGGTTACGTGAAAGAAATTTTGCTGTAGAACCATTATACTTATTATTACTTTTCATATACCTATAACCCTATATATATTATTTTATGTTCACTTTGTAGGTTTTTATAATTATTTTAGAAATTGAAGAGAAGTATGAATAGAATTAAACTTAGATAAACAAGTAAAATAATTTTAAGTAAATGATTTAAAAAATATAATTGTTCAGTAACTTAGAAAGAGAAATTGAAAAAACCTAGTCAATTGGCCCCATGAAAAATGATTATGGCCTAGATTTAAATTCGACCTATTGTGATCTGGTGGTGATCACAAACCCAGTCACAGCAAATATGAACATATTTTATATTATTATTTAACAAACTATTATTATAGTTGGTTTGGTCTAAAGACCTCCTAAATTTTGGGCAAATTTTAAAAGTATAGAAGTCATTTTCTGTCCTACCTTTTAAAAAATAGCCTCATTAGTTGGTAAAATAGGTTTCTACTTTTAATGTAATGAAGAGATTTTCTCCAAAAAAATATTTGTTGCAGAGTTCTATTCTTTTTAAAGCATTTACTTTACTATGCTCATGAGAAATTTGAGCACTAGGATCATTGCTGAACTTAGACTAGTTTTTGATAATCACTAATAAATTTAGGCTAATACTCGACCATCATATCTAAATTTGGCAGTACGGAAAATGATTTTTAAACCAAAATCATGTGTAACCTTTTTTAAAAAATTTTTATTGGATTTTTGAATGAATCACGAAATTGCAAATTTTGAAATTTGAGCACGTGGCGCAGCAACAGGAGGTCTTTAGACTGAGCTAACCATAGCAATATATTCTTTTTATATATGTGTGTAAGGAGACCCTTTCCTTACATCAAAATATAAGTAAAATTGAATTTAAATTGTTAATACTCAACTATGGGTTGTGGGTTACCCAGTTGTTTTTTTATTGATGTTGGAAAGCTTATCTTTTTATACAAAAAAAAATTCATAATATATAATATTACAATAAATTAAATAAATAATAAATAATAATTATTAATATCTTATGAACTTTCCAGAAAGCTGCAGCACTTAATTAGTAACTCATCCATAAAGAAAATGATATAAAGAATAATATAAATGATATATAGAATATAAAGAATGCAAAGAAAATAATATATAAAGTGACACAAGATCAAATAAAAATAAAATTGTAACGTTCTAAAAAATCTTTGCTAATGCTACAACCTGTTTCCCAAGTTTGAAGAAAAGGTTAAAAGGTAAATTAACAAAATCAATTGTTACAATATATGTAAAATTAATTAAAATCACTATATGTTCTTCTCAATTGAATCAAAATAAATAAAACATTACTTATCTTTATTGTTGTTTTTTAATCCTTTCCTTTATATGAATACCTGCATCCATCAAATATTCATGATGGTCGTGATTATTATTCAATACATTTGATATCATCATTGACATAACAAACAATTGCATCACCCAAGTAATAAATAATACTAAGACCATGCAGGAACTAAACTTTAAGGAACCTGATTTCAAAACAATAATGTGCATGTCTACCCAGATCTCTGGGTTCACAAGAATAAATAAATAGGGAAGATCAAAAAAAATATTTCCCCTTCCATTGTATAGTTTCTTAAAGTCAATAATAAATCTGATGTTGATCACAAGTGTCAGATTTAATTAAAATTTTCCTATCACAAATATGCAGGTCTGCACAATTAAGTACTTTTCAGCACCATGGGTTTTTTCCACAGGTGAAAGCTCCCTGAACATGTTTGAAGGCTTTGGACAAAACCTCTCTTAACTTCCCCTCAGACCAGGCTTGACTGTTTCCATATGGGCATTGATTGCTGATGATAGCTGGTACTTGTGTGGTGATTGCTTTATATTATCCCGACCTGTAGGTGTCTGCAATTCTGCAACTCGAGAGGTTGCTGTTTTGTGTTGGTGGCACACCTACTCACCAACAACCCTACTTCCATTTTAATAACAAATTCAGTTAGTCAAATAAAAATTAAAGAAATAGAGAATAATTAATTTATATATAACATACCAAAAAAAATCTGAGCCATTTTATTTTACAGCTTCTTCCTAACATCAGAGCCCAAACACAATTTCAGGGTCACCAACCCAACCCACTCTGAATTGCAACCTCCTGTACTTTAAATGAGCTGCAGATTCCTCCAGAGTTGTGACATCTTGGTCACAGATCCATCCTTACCCTAGAGGTAGGATCGTTGTAGGCAACTTGTCAGCTTTCTCTGGTGAGGGTGCTGTGAGGGAAGGTTATCAAAAAGTGACATTGACAATTGATGCAGTCTTGGTAAATTCCAGGGCCTTGGGTCCCCTCCCCGGAATTTGGTTGCATCATTGTATCATCAGGGGCAGCGTGGTCAGATTAGCCTTATGTACACGAGGAATGCAAGAGAATGACTGTAAGTGTTCAAGGTAGCGTGCGTGCTTCAACACTTGCTAATTTCCAATAATCAACCATCGCATATTGCAGTGTTTCATATTTGAATTGTTTCTTTTTCAACAGTCAATTCTGCCTTGACATTTTCTTGTAATTATTTATTGTAATAGTAATAATATTATTATTATTATTATTAATTACGAAAAGCAAATCACCAATCATTACTATCGATGAGAATCTTATAATTACCCAGCAAGATCTGCTCTGCATTTTGATTTCAATAAGACATATCAATACAAGCTACCTCTGGTTAGTTATTAACACGTCTTCAGAACCAAACCGTACCAAACAACACTCACGTTTTATCATCATTAAAAAATAAATTGTTTTCCAAAAAAAAATCAATCGCGTCAACAAAAAAAAATCAATAGGGGCATACATCATAGAAGGACATTCATATGATTGGTCAGATATGTTACACGAAATTTGCAATAAATTTTTTTATCGTTTACTATGTACCAAAAGAAAATAATATTAATGAATTAATTTTGATTTATTTTTTTGAGAGAAATATTTTTTTCTTTAATAAAATTATTTAAAACGTTGTTGATCTAAGTTTCAACTAAATCCTTGCATGTAGAAGTTTATATTTTGCCAAGTAAAACATGAGTTTAATTGATCTATTTCACTTATATAAAACGTACAAGTTTTCCTCCATGTTTACCAAGTAGTATATTTTTATTTTTTATTTATTGTATTTATCTAATAAAAAATAAATTATTATACAAAATTGTTAACAGTGATTATAAAACAACTAACTGCCACTACTGCCTTTTGACATCTATGTATAGTATTGTTGTTGATATACACATTATATCTCATAAATGAAGTAAAAAGTAGTTAGTTGAAAAATCTCCTGGAAATATATAATAAATAGTATAAATTTTGCGCACCTTATATATTAATAAATTTGACATCCGTGTAAACAAATTGCATCGTTCCTTGAACATAACCTGGAAAAGTATTTATTAGCATGGCCTTTAAAAAGAACATTTTCAGTTACCTTTGTTGACTGTCTTCGACATATAGTAATTGCACATGATCTAGTAATAGTAGTAGTTTGTGGCATTTTCGCTTCTAAGTAAAGTATATGAGGTTTATGATTCTTTTGCATAGTGGATATTGGCGTTCTTATGAAGCAAATTATGAAAAAAATTGTATTTTTTATTTATGGTAACATTGTGCCCTTAAAAAGTACTTTAAACTGTGTAAATAATGTGCAAGCTCAATTGAATTTGATCGAAAGTTCTCCTATGAGCCCATACATAAATAATTAGTGTCACACATTTGTCGATCAAATAAACTTAACTCTCCATTGCTAAGTTTTAACAAAAAACATTTCTTTTTAGTTGGCTATAAGTTATTCTTTTAAATAAATGATTATATGCATCCTCTTTTTTATTAGAACTTTGGCTGGCATCTCTATTAAAAGTATAAATTTCAATCTTAATTTTTAATCTTTCATCAAAATGCCAAAAGACAAAAAAAAAAGCAAAGAGCAACAACCAAGAGAGAGACGCAAGTAAGTGTTTAACATAAGAATGGTGGTGGTATTTATTGCCCACCACTTGTCGTCACTCTAGTTCATATAAAAAACAGACTGAATTAAAAAATTTTTTTGTATATGTATACTTGTTTAATACAATCTAGTAAAACATCATCTTTACGATCACCTCTCAAAGAAACTAATGAAAACCATACACAAGTATAATCATATTATTTATTTCAATACATTAATATTTAATATTCAATTATGGTCAATATTGTAGATATTAATCTGATCTTTACAAAATAATCATTCTCTTTAGAAATTGGAAGAAAAGATAAAATATTTAGAAAATAAAATTGTCAAATTGAAAAATTCAAAAAAAAAGACAGGTAAAAGATTTCACAATACAAATTCTGGGTTATATACATTGGTGATAAAATTAACTTTCATCCATTCCATTTGACATATTACCTGCACAATATTATCATCTATCTTTTTTTATATGTAAATTATCTGTCTGTATTATGTATGGTTTTACAATATCACTAACTCTTCTACTAGTTCTAGCAGACAAAAATACTTATGAAGAAATGGAGCAAAAAATCAAGCGTATCTCAAAAATGAAAACACCATCATTGTTCTGTAAACCAAAAGAAATGTTGAAGGTTCAAGAACCTTTTATTTACAATCACAGACCACATTCAAGCACTCCAATTACATTATACCATAGAGTGTTTGCAACTTTTCAAGCAAATTGTCATGAACTTAAAATTACAAAAGATGATTGTAGATCAGTCATAGAATTAGTTAAATTGATGGAAAAAGTTTTTAAGTATGAAAAAGAAAGAAAATCAGAGTTCAACTTGTGGCTGTCAAATTATTTTAATGAACCTGTTGACAAACTACCACTTCCTGCTGACCATCAAGAAGCTGATATAGGCTCTGTTGTTATCATTGGACAATTATCATTTGTACTCCTTATCGGTGAAATAAAAAATGAGATTGGGGAAGGAGGCGGATGTGCATATGTGCAGGCTTGCGCATCTTATGCAAAACAAGTTGCTTTGAACAGAAATAATGTAATATGTCAAGGTCTTAACCCCGCTTTCCTTCTCTATCTCGCAGGTCCTTATCTTGGCATTGGTGGAGCTGTTTTAGGCAAGGAATTCACAATGGAACCTCTCACGCCAATGTTCCCACTTTTGTTTATGAAGAATGACTTAAGTGCAATGGAATCACTAACTCATGCCTTACTGGCATTGAAAGTTGGGATCAAAGAATTAAAGAATTATTATCTGACATGTTATGAACAAATTCGATGTATTGAGAACAATGCTCTCTTGCGGCCTGAAAACTTTCCACAAATTTGTCAGTTCATGATAGGAGAAACAAGTTTTACTTTTTCTTATATGAAACAGCTACATAATGAAAAACTATTGTTTTTAGTGAAAGGATTGTCTGGAGCTTTTTTGGGTAAATTAATATTAGTGAAATTTGTTAAAAGATATGGTATAGATGCTCATATTTATTGTGCGGATCAAGGAATAGCACCTAAATTCTATGCATATAATAAAATACCTGGCTGGTCTATGGTTGTTATGGAATACCTGACAGAATATGTTGATATTTACACTGCCATGCATGATCTTAAGCTAGATCAAAAAGTATTGTTCAAGAAAGCAGAAGAGACTATTAAAATCTTGCATGATAGAGACTTTGTACATGGTAACCTACAAGCATCAAGTATCTTGGTTTCAATTGATATGAGGCAAATGAGAATTGTAGACTTCGTTTGGAGTGGGTTAAATGGAAAAGTTTTTTATCCTTATTTTATAAACAACTCCGTTCCTTGGCATCATGAGGTAGACTGTGGAAAACCAATTAGGATGGAACATGACAAATATATTTTTAAAAAAATATTAGGATGTTGATCCTTCCTTTGTGGATAGTTTTACGCATTTTTATAATAACAAACACTTGAAATTTATAATGTTTTTTATAATGTTGTTTAGTGCAAAAGTTGTTATTTTATTTGTACCTAAAATATTTAAATTCTTGCAAATTATTTACTATTTATCAGAATAATTAACAATGAATAAAAAAGTGAATATTGTGACTATACATGCAGCCCAAAGTATTTTGACACTGTTGTAAAGGTGGTTACACATGTCGTAAAGGGATGTTACATTTATGTTTTTAATAGTAAATGCCATAATTAATTTTGACTTTCGACCTTCAAAATTGGGATAATTTTGACTTTTGACATCAGCAAATCAATTTGTTCTGCATGTATAATTGTGACAGATCCAAGATATGTTATGTACTAGTTATTGTATGGGTGTTTAAAATATACATACATACTGTGGACTGGCGATAAAAACCACTTCCCTTCTATATATGGCAATAATTCATAAATCACTTCTATTTTAATCAATTTTAATTAAATTTCTATATTTAGTATATATTAGCAAAATATTTATTATTTTTTTTACTACAAACATTTTTCCAATTATTTATTATTTAAATTTACTTCAGGAAGTAACATGTTCAATTTATCCATATTTATCATTATATATATATATAAATAGTTAGAATAGGGAAGTAACGAATTCAATTCATTCTTAGAATTAAAATTCGTTCTTGGCGAAGAGCCATGTAAGCAAAGCTGCTTACGAATTTGTATCACTTTAATATTAAAAAGTATTTAAGAGAGAGGAAGTTGAAGTCCTCTTCTCATCATGTTCTCACACATACTCCTTTGAAAATAATAACTTCTAATGCTTGTAATAACAATATTATAATCAAAATAATAAAGCTACTACTATTTTGGCAATATAACCCCCATGGGTATCTTCTTACTTATTGAAACACTAATCGTTTTATAAACCAAAACTCTTCACTATCTTCTATTAATTATTGTTGATCTGATGAGGGACGCTCCTAGGAATAACTATTATCTTGAACACTAGTGGATATTCTTTGAGAGAATAATATATAGATGCTGGTTTTAAAGGAAGTTGAAAGACTACTTCGAGGAATTTATAAGTATACTTGAGTATTTTGGTTGGACAGTGTGATGAATATTATATTTTGGTTGGTTAGAGTCCAATGAGGCTAGTGTTAGTGACTTTGTTTAAAGAAAATAAAGTGTATTGGTAACAATCCCACCAGAAGTTGCAGTATACAGATTTTGTATTATTATTTTAACTATTTTTAAATATCTGTGATACACCCCAAACTTCACAGTTCACAATACAATAAATTAATATACAGTTCGCTCTCTATAATGAATACTAAGTAAAATCTCTCTATAATCTTAGTAAATACTCTCTATAATGAAAAATCACATATAGGGATGGAAGAATCCTGAAATTTTGAAAATGTAAGGTGCAATTTTCTCACTTTGTTCTTTCTTCAAAATACTTCTAATGGTGTTGTAATTCTTGGGTCCCATAGTAGATCTGATGTAAATGAGTTTCATATTAACTATTTTTGTCTAGAAAAATACACAGGTAATACAATTGTGATGTCAAACAAACACTATTGAACCCTGAAATCCTTGGTAATACCAATGTTCACTTTGTATGGTTTTGTTGCAGTATGCCCCATATGTTGCTTGTTCTTATATATATCATATCATTCATATATTTTATAATAAATTTTATCTATGTACCTTATATATTTATATTGAATTCCGTTTATTTGACTAAAAATTATGCAATTTTTTGCTTCATACGTAACCTTTAGATTGATTTGCATCCAAACATATCCCAAATCTTTAAATGAAATTGCATAAGGAAAAGATAATAACTGCATAATTTTTTTAAAAAATAGTTGTTTAATGAATGGTGTTACCCATAACAACACCTGACGTATTTTGAGTACTTTAAACAATTATGAATTTATGTCATACAACATAAATTAAATTTATCACAGTGATCATCAAATTGTGACATATAGAATTTCCACTATGCTATAGGATGTAGCAGGTCTATTTATATGTTTAATCTATTAGACTACTAGCACTTGACCATGAAGTAGCCTATTTTATGAAAATGTGATAGCATAAATTTGGAATGCATCACATTGATGTGTGGCGAATATGTGATAGTTTGTGTGACCAGACAACAAAAACTCACCGCCATCGCCATCCTGATTTATCATAATTCATATGTGGCCTGACAACAAAAAATTGCCACCACCGCCATCCTGATATATGATACTTCACATACAGTGTGTAAAAAAAAAACTGTAAATTTGTGAATGTAATAAAAATCCATCTAGGATAATTTGTTTGCAACGCGTAAAATGGAAAACAAACATGATGATCAAGCTTAGATTTGAGCATCATTACTAATCAAAATATATTTTGTACTTTTCGGAAAACATTGTTATGAAATGACTGGTTCGAAGTAAGAAAGATAACGCAAGGCCATATTACATTTGTGGAATGAGGGTGTGCGCAGTGGCTGTGAAATTCATGCACACACCAACATCCTCCTATCTACTATTTATGACGACATCAAAACATTAGATCACGCACGAATGGGGTAACGGCCACCCAAGGAAGATTAATGGAAACTCCTCGAAAGCACTTGGATAATACATCCAAAGGAATTTCTCAATTTCAACAAGAACATTGACCAAAAAATTGTCCCAAATTGGTGTTGAAGTATTTCACATGACTATATCAAGACATTTAACTGCTTATGGATACAAAAAAGCTCTCCCAATGGCAACACCAATGCTTACCAACGCTCATTAGCAAAAACGTGTTGAGTGGGCACAAAAACATCTTAATGACAATTGGAATCAGACCTTATTTTCGGATGAGACAACCTTCCAACTCTTCCGAAATACTGTAGAACGCTGATATAAGGGTGTACAGCCAATTTATTCCATACCAAAGGACCGTACAAAAATTTTTGCTTGGGGTGGATTTTGTTTGACGGGCAAAACAAGCTTATTTTGCTTTTGACAAATAATGGACGCTAATTTTTTTGATGAGATGTTCCAAAAGCATGTTCCAGAGATCAAACAGATGCTTGGAGATGATTGGAGGCTCCAACAAGACAACGATCGAAGCATACAAGTCGTCTTGCTAAAGAATTCCTTCAAGAGGATGTTTCGGAAGTCATGGATTGGTCATCAAACAGTCCTGACTTGAATCCAATCGAAAACCTTTGGGCGATTGTGAAGGGAAATGTAGAGAAACAGATGCCAAAAAATCTCAATGAATTGGAAAGGTTTATGGCAGAGGAATGGTGAGCTATCCCGGAAACTGTTATAATCAATCTTGTGGGATTGATGAAGCAACGTTGTGAGCTTACTATTGAACAAATGGAGAAGAAATCTCCTATTAATTAATATTAATAAAATCTGCTGGTGTTTAGCTTTCAAATAAAAAAATTTTCATGCAATGACCAATTTTTCAATTCCAGTTTTTTTTGTTACACACTGTATGTGACAACGGTACCAATTCTCGTCATCAAGCCACATAGTAAATACATAGTCTATTAAATTATGTATCTATTCCTTTTAATCCTGCAACAACTATGGCAAGTGTTCATCCAAATGCTGTTTATACAACTTTCTCAACCTGTAAACTCCAATATAATAATGGTAACTATCATCAATTATTTTAAAATTATCAGCATTAATTAACATTACCAGGTGGCGAAGAACAATTTTGAATTTTAGTTGTAGTATGAGACAGATAAAATCTGAAATCTGAAATTACAGATCAATCTAGATTTCGGATAAGGGTGTATTTTCAGATGATAAGGTTATCAAATCTTGTCAGATTTTCAGATAGAACCATAGAATCTGAAGTTCAAGTAGAATCAGGTGCTTTCCCACCTCAAATAGTCAGTAACATCAATTAAAAATTCTTGAGGCTCAGATAATAGTTTTTTTTAATAATGACTGATGAGTATATTTAGCAGTATTAATAAAAATTAATCGGTTAACCTTTTAGCTAAACTAAAATGAATAATTATCTTATTGATTGATTCGTTTAAACGTTCATTGCATTTTAGTTGTTCACAGTTATCACATACAGCATATCCATTATTATCACACATTGGATACAGTAAATTGCTAAATTTCTTTGTCCAAGCACCAATTTGCTTCAGCTTCTAATGCTCCTTCAAACACTTGCTTTCTATTTATGATGGAATTTATATATTTTAAGCCACAAAGACCCCGACACATATTCATTATCATCATCAATATGTTCCGCGGGATTTTTTTTTTTTTTTTTTTTGACAAATATACTTCAATGCAAGGTTGGTTGTTCACAAAAAAATTACAATATTTATCTTTGCTAAGATCTTTTCCTTGGATTTTAGTTTTTCTTGTCTCTTCTTGGCGATAATACCACGATTAGTATATATTATTAGTTGTTATAGTGGTAGAATCGTCTGCTTCTGTTTTCTTTTCTTCTTGTCACAGCATACTGCTATCGTTATTATATCTCTGTTCAACACGATTTTCTATATAGAGTGTTTGGAATACCATTGTGTCTTTGACTATAATTGTTACTTTATGATTTTTTCATGATCAAGATTGTTAATAGAATAATATGTTTTTTAACTCTAGATTTAACAATTTCAGAAATATGACAAAAGAAAGGGCTTGTGATCGATGGTACTTGGTAAGATTTTCTTTTTCGGTTAATGTCAAATAAGGAATTACTTGGGAAACCAAAACCTTTAAATTTTAAAATTTAAAAATTTTTTTAAAAGCATTTTTTCGTTGATATATATGTTCAGTATATCAATTATTATAATTATTATTATTTACAACAGCAACTCTGGTTCTTCTACTATCAACACGAGTACATCACTTCTAGACACTATAATCCTTATTTAATAATCTTTTAAAAAAAAAGTCATTCGATTGAAATCTTTGAAAAAAAATAAATTATTATCAAATATATAAATTGTTGATCGCCAAACCTATTTTGAAGAGGCGGAAGTCAAAACTTGGCAGAAATTTGGAATTTAAGCAAAATTATAATAATGACTTACATTACAAGTCTTTTTTTTTAGAAAGAAGATTATGTTTGGGCATATATAAAAACTATTTTATTTTTGTAAACTAATTGGGCAAGTCTACAAATGGCTTCTTCCCGTCGCACGAAATCAATATTAATAACAAGTTTGTTTATAGAAATAATAAAGAACATTTTTCACGGAGATTTTTACTTTCTGTAAATTGATAAAATAAATGAATAGTATGAATAATACATGCAAAAAAATATGAAATTAGCATTTTACAACCAATTGTTCATTTATCAAAAAGGCAAACCAAGTAAGTAAAGTAGAAAAGGATAATGGGTCTCCGCTTTGAACAATACTCTATTACAATTACTATAGGAACTCCTTAGTTACTTTAAAATCCATCATAAACTACATAGAAAAACATATAGTATATTTAAATCCACGATGCTCTTATCTTTAAATTATTCGAGACAAGAATTTGGGCTCTTTATCTTTTAGTTCTTGTAAAGTCGGACTTATATCTAGAAACATCAAGAGTTATGTGATCTGTGACAAATGTCATGTACAAGCACAAGTTATATTTCTATGGGTAGTAACTTATTACTTTTGTAATAAATAGCTAAAGACCCGCAAGTTGACATTTTAAAAAAATTAGTCGTGTAACAAAAACGATTTTCCGATTAAATCTCATCCTTATCCTTCAAATTTTTTTTTTTTGATCACAAAATGACTTCATTATTTCGTAAATTTTATGAAAAACTTAATCTTAGAATATTAAATGATACGCCAAATCCAACAATATCAGATCTAATTGCAAAACTAATATCAAAACCAAAACCAGTAGCAAAACCAAAATCAATAGCAAAATCAATAGCCAAACCAATAGCAAGTCCAATAATAAATCCAAAGCATACATTTTTAATAAAAGATAAAACAGGAAAATATAAATATGATGTCAAACCAATCGAAGTAGTGGATTTGAATACAGAAAAAATAGTGCCAATACCTAAAGATGGCAAATCAGTCGAGGTAACAGAGAAAAAAGGAGATGGATGGATGGATGGATTTTATAATAAAATTTAATTTAAATTTTTCATAATAATAATAATAATAATAATAATAATTGAGTGTAGGAAAGATTTGCATATCATTTCTTGGAAGCTTTAGCAACTAATAAATTTCCAGAATTAAATATTTTCAGAGTAAGAAAAATAATGAAAACTGGTAATAAGCATTCTCGGTTTAAAGTTTTAACTCAATTTAATCAAGCATGGGATATTATGTACGAAGAGTCTCCACTTGTTAATAAAAAAAATGTAAGGAGCAAATTACAAAAAAATCTTTATTTCTCTAATGTTTATTATTTATTTATATTAACAAATTTCTTTCCATCCTTGAAATAAAAGCACACCTATGGTTGGAATGAATTAACCATTATTATTAATCATATTCGTAAAAGAATCAAAAAAGATGGATATAAACCTAAGCAACATATAAGAGAATATATGAATGAATTTGAGAATGTAAAATTCATCAAGAAAGCAAAACAAAATTAAAAACAGTAATGACTTTTATTTCATTCACTGATTATCATTATTATCATCATCATCACTCACTCTTACGATGTTAAAAATCCTTAGGAAACAATTTCCCATCATTATTTAAAATACTAAAAAAGATCTTGACGCGAATTCAGTATCAAAAATTATATTTTTTAAATCACGATTATGTCCAAATGCACCTTGTGCAAATTGTAAACTTTACATATTGAGTGTTGGTGAAGCCAGCTATTTTATTTCTTTATACGATTTAACTGATGTTAACATGCTGCACACACGGCTGGATTAATTTAGCATATTGACTCTTTAAAATTATTTACAGGAGATAGATGGTGGCATGGTGGATTTTACTTGGCAGACCGACAAGATTTCTCTCTCTTTATTATAGATGTTTGATCTTTTATTTAACATAAATAACATTAATTAATTGTTGGAAAATTGGGTCCAAAATACCAAGAAGAAAAATGTACATCTAAAAAACAACCAACTAACCAACTACCGAAGACCAGAAAACATCAAAAGATTTAGATATTCATTAAATATCTTAAATTAATTTATTTATTATTATAATAATCATTAATTATTCTATCGCGAATAAAATTTTATTTTATTTAATATACACATTCACCTATATATTGTTTCAACAAGTATTATCTGTGAAGTCTAATTAATTTCTTTAGTTTGTATGTGCTTTATTCGCAGAGTTGATAAACATCAATTGGTATTGTCTTGTTGTTGGTATGTTCTTTCGAGCAAGCCATACTTGAAATTTTGCGGGAATAAATCCTTGCACAAAAGTCGTTATATTTTTCTCTTGGCTAATAATGTTTGGATTTTATCTAGTATTGAGCCTATAAAACTTTTTATAGGGTGTCAATGATTTTTGTCAATCCAGATTCTTTCCATATTCTCTGGACCTGCTTAGCTGAATAACTATAAGAAGCAACACTTATTTATGCTGCTGAAGCTTTACATTCTGACATTGTAGGATTTTTGAAATGGATTTAATTTAATTATAACGGTACTATTATTCCTATTGTTATCACTGTAACTAGTATTGTAATTTAGAATGGATATGTCTAATCGGATTATTCGATCTTTGATAATAATAATAATAAGTTGAGAATTTATTTTTCAAAACTGATTGATCCATCCAACGAGTCTTTGTTACACATCAAAATCAAGTGATTATCACGTGATCAAATCCGAAAAATTGCTAGCTTAGAAAAAATTCTTGGAATATGCTAGTTATATCTCGCGAAGTAAAGAAATATTAGAAATATCACCAGAAACCAACCTCATTTAAAATTGGAATAGAAATAATCTTACAACTATGAAGGTTCAGGAGGTAGTGATGACCATCTAGCAGAAGAAAGAATGGAATTAATGTAACTATATATTGCTTGTAATAACAATGAAAATTAGAATAATGTTATTATTACTGACAAGTGTAATCCAGCACTTAAAACTATATTTATTCAAACACTATGATTTAACTCTTTTTTTAACTCAAATAGAAAATATAACGGTTTTTTGTGTGTTAGTCTTTGATTGGCCAATGTAAAGTTCATATTTCACTGCACACATAAAAGAATACAATGAATTTACGAGACACCAAAAGGTTATTAGAGAAAAAAACTTAATGTCAATATAAAAAGCGCAACTCTCAGATCTCAAATCTCAGAATTCTGAAGAATACACATGAGGGGAGATTCAACAAATCATTATTAGCGTTAAAACAAGGAATTTTTACACAATAATCCTCCCAAATACAGATCTAGGTGATTTAAACTGGCGTCATGGGCTTAAAAAAGAGAATTCAAAATTTTATTTTTTAAGTGTGTCTCGATCCAGATTTAATGTATATGATTTAAAATATTGATATACATAATAAAGCGATTCTTTATTATGTATATTAATTGTAAATTAATAATATATTTTTAGAAAATTAAGATAGACCGACCATTAACGAAAATTTCAACAAAAATACAGTGGTTGGGTTTGGATAAGGAAAGTACGACGATATCTTAAATCTAAATGGTCAACGCTTAAACATGCTAACATGAAGTTGGTTCTTTATTCGATTATGGATTGAATTATACGAACGTTCGAATTATTTGGTATTCGTTATTTCATTGCTTTAACTAAACATCAAAAAAATCAAATCGCATTATGTACGAATTTATTCTATTAAATATAGAGGGGAGAAAAAGAGTGAAGCGTCAAAAACAAGAATTAATATGTTGTTGGACTAAAGCCAGATTTTATGTAACTTTAAAACATGAAGGCTTAGCCAAGAAGTAGCCTATTTTGAGGTGAATCAAAAAAATTACATATATACGGCGGATCAAAACAAGCTTTGTAGGCTTGGTGCAAAAGGTACATGATATAAGTGAAGATTATTTTTTTAAGAATTATTAAAGTCAAAGCCAACACATAAAAAACTTGCATTCATTCGGACAACTTATTTTACTCCAAAGAATACTAATAATAAAATAACCAGCATGTGTAGGAAGAGATAATGATTTATGATGGATGAGCCAAGGATCAAGTTCTTGTATTTTTATTTGACTTGACAACAATGATGTATGACGAAACTTTTGACTTTAGCCATTGACGTAACTAAAGTATTGACTAAGGTAGTCTCTCACCAGGATTATTTTGACGATTTGACTAAAGTAAAAGCCCTTGACGTAAGTAAAACCACTTGACGTAATTAAAAACACTTGATGCAAGTAAAAATGCTTGATGCAAGTAAAAACACTCGATACAGGCAGCAATAACAATAATGATAAAATAGGATTATCAAAAGTTCCAAATTATGTAAAATTGTGTGCCTCGGAGTGAATAAAGAATTATCATCATTTATTGTATGTATATTGCAATGATTCAAGAAGAATAATTATCATGAGAAGTTATAGAAATTTACTTAATTAAATTATTACTATTCATTTTTTTTCTTTCAAAATAAAAATGCCTTTTCTTTTTTACAAATTAAAACTATTCTTTATTATTACATTACATAAATGCAAAAAAATCAAATTGTCTTTACATACATATTGTATGAGTTGCATTGACTTTGAAGTTAACTAAGCATAATAGTAAATACGCAATAATATTAATAATGTGCTTGAGCTGTCTTTAGAGGTTGATCAATATTGGTACTAAGAACGACTCTTACAAAGCATATAAGACAGGGTTTCAGTACATATTTTTGTAAGTTTTAATTTGTTTACTATTTTTATCTCTCTTAAGTCTTCAAAGAATTTCTTTTATTACTGAATCATGATTAACCAATCGCTAGAGTTTGGTGATGATGAAGTTCAAATAATGCAATTTTCGTTTTTCAATTTACATCCTTATCAGTCGACATGTCACAGAGAGTGTAATTTCATATGTGAAATTAAAATTTCAAATCCGTGTAACAAATCGGGTTTTAAAAATATCTCGACTTTCTAATAATAAACTTGAACTTCACTATTAAGATAAAAAGAAACTACACCATTTAAGCTTTCTAACCATATATTTTTATATCTGAGAACGCTCCCTATATAAAGCTATGGCTATTTAAAAGTAGTGGTGCTTTTTCACTTCAAAGTTGTGATTATCTACTAATATCGCTTTAAAAGACTTGATAGTAACAGACAAGGTGTAGAATACTTTAAGCTTTCATATGGTTATTACTTTATAGGGGGTGTTGGTTTAATAAGTTTTAGAGAGGCTCACGAAAACTCTTTCAGAGACTTTTAATATTATTCATGTAAAGATCATTCACTGAATCTTTTTTTGCAATTAACAAAAAAAATGAATAAATTGAATGGACTAAGTATATCAATTATTTAAAATAATAAATTTTATAGGTATATTATTTATTTGATGAATTAGAGATAGAAAAAAAAAAGTTAAGTATTTTTGTTTCTTTTGTATTTATTATACAAATGATCTTTAATTTGTTTTAAGTCCAAGAACTTGAATAATTTTTTAATTCCATCAATAATTCTTCAACAAAACTTGCAGGCAAAAATTCTGAATGTTGATCTAACTTTTTAAGGATTTCTTTTTCTTCATCTGAAAGCACCCTTCTTCGAATTACAATTAGATCTGGTAAAGTTAAATTTGAGGTAGAAGGTACTGGAACATCCTTTTCAATTTGATTTGATATTTCTGGCTGTTGGATAGGCATTTCTGAAACCTTTGCTAATTCCATATTCATTGCATCTTCTTATATTTCTTCTATTTCTTCTACTCTTTTAGATGTATCTGTATGTGGAACAACATGGACTTTTTATAATATTTAATATAGATAAGGCATCAGTCTTGGTTTCTGGCATAATGACAACATCACTTGTGTAAAGCATTAGGAAAAGCAAATATTAATATTACTATGCCAAAATGTAGTGAGCTTTATTACATCAGATTCATTGAACACAGGCAGAGGTAATTTGCATTGTTTTCTTTTTCTTTTTATTGCATCATATTTTTTTCTTCTAGATCATAAATAAGCCAAAAAATAAGGTCATTAAAATCTTCTGGTGTTATTTCATAAAATTCAGCAAGTGTGGCAGGTTCTCTAATGTTTCTTTATTTTCTATGAGTTGGGTATGTGATTTCCATGCAGATGTTTCTAAAGATTTACTAAATTTTATATATGATTCTGTTTGTAATTAATTTGATTGTAAATTTTCATTTATAGATATTTTATTTACTCTAAATGCTACACTTAAAAGAAATAAAGTTGGTCTAGGAACTATTAAACTATTAGAAGATATGGAAGATTCTTCTACTATGGATTCTGTTGATGTGAAATCTTATACTATAGATTTGGTAGAAACTTCTGTATTAAAATTTTTAAAAACTTATATTAAAAGATTTAATTCGTGCTCCGTGAGACAACTGCAAAATTTTGCCGATAGTTAGTATAATTTTGTGGCGATAATAAACAATATTAATAATAATAATTTTTGGAATTTTTGGAATATGACCGTCCCTCACGTGATTAAGCATGATTACGCGCGACATAAAAATTTAAAATTTAAACTTTTCAAAGTAACCAAACATCTATTTATATTTCTTTTTTTTTGAATAAACCTAATTACAAACGCTTATTTATATTTTTTTCTTGAATAAATAATTAAATATTATGCTTGAATCTTAAGTTTTATATAGCAATTTTAGGCAAGAATCCAGCGGTCCCTCCATATAAAGATAAAATATTTTATAAGAAAGTCCATTTGAAAATTTGTATATTAAAACTTTGAGTTTCTTACTATTTATTACATTTGCAAATGCAATTTATAAATTCGTATAAATAGTAGTTTTTTAGGAATGAAGTATGGGTTCCGGAAAATTTCAATTAGTGATCTGCGAAAATTTGCGCCAAATTCTATTATGAAATTATTGCAGTTGTTTCACGTATCACGAATTAATAATTTATTTTTTGCAACATTGTTGATCCATCTAAAAAAAAAATCAAAGATGGGGATGATTCTTTATCATGTATACATGGTTTTGTTCTTGTTCTTATATGTAGATGCCTTCCATTTGTTACCCAATAATTTGTACAATATATCTTACACATTGAGGAATATTTCCTTCCATTGTTGTTACTTTATCAAATTCCTCTCAGGAATTCTTTATTATATTCTTCTTAATATTGCCGATAAGTTTGAATCAAAGAATTCATTTAAAGAAGTAAATTCAGAATTTGTTTATAAATTTATTGGTTTAATGTTTTATTTAATTAAATGGAATATTAAATTTTATAATACAATTGATTTAAACATCTTATTTATAATAACTTTATCAACATTAATTCTTTATATCAAAATGAAATCTTTCTTTTGTGCCAAAAACAAACCTTTTCTTTGTACCATAAACAAATCTTCCTTTATACCAAGAATGAAACCTTTCTTTATATCAAAAAATACAATAATATATTAATAAATTTAAAGTTGAAACTATATATGTGTATATATATATATATAATAATGAATAATTTTTACATTACTTTATAAACTTTCCCTAGCAAAATTCTATTCTTAATATGTAATAATATAATAAATTCTAGTAGAAAGCATACCTAAGTGACTGGGTTCTGTAATTACTTGTAAAAAATAATTATTTGTTTGCAATCAATACGAATGACAATTTTCTACACACGAGATCACAGAAACAAAAAAAAAACTTTAAGGTTGTGATTATCTACGGGTTTATTAACAACCTGCCTCAAAAATTTTCATGAAATAGATGTATACTATAAAGAAACTATATATCAAATTTGCTAAACAACAAGGGCACTAAACTGGGGTTTGAAAGTATTCAATTGTAAATTTTACTATGAAAATTCGATTCACCATGTTTTTGCAATAGAAATAAATTTTTGTGACATGTCCCACGACTGTTATTATTATCAATTAATATAAAACGTTGTATATACGAAAAAGTTTTGTTCACGTCACTCAATTCTCCGCAAAAAACCTTCATACATATCAAGTCGAATTTTATATTTTTATATTTCATATTTTTATATAATGTCATATAATAAATTATTATCATCGTTATCACTAGAAAGAAAGGAATTTGTATTTAAAATTTATAATGAAATACTTAATAATGCTAATGTTAATAAATCTGATAGAGAAAGTAGAAGAGATTATTTTGTTTCATTAGTTGAGAAAAACAAGGAGCTTTCTGAAAATGAAAAAGAACATTGTAAGGAAAGACTTATTTATGAGTTTGAATTACAGAATGCAACATATAAAGAAGGAAACCCGAAAAAATGTAACAAGTGTAATTTGACAAGATTCTCTGATAGGTTCTGTGAAGGTTGTATTAGTTTACAATTACAGAGTCTTTTCACTACTTGGACATCTGGAAATAACATAGTTGACAACTTTATTCAACAATGTCAAAAGATTTCATCACTTCCAACATATATTTTAGAATGGATACCTTTTGAGCAATTCATAAAAGTAACAAAATTGACAGAAGGTGGATTTAGTTCAATTTATACTGCTTCATGGACAAGAGGAACAATAGTTGATTATGAAGAAAATAAAAAGGAATTTAGTTATTTTGGAGGGCAAAAAGTAGTATTAAAAAGTTTAAATGATTCAAGTAATCCAGGAAAAGGCTTTTTTGATGAGGTTGGTAGTTGTAATTTAAAACAAAATAGACAATACTGTATTATATAATACTAATTGCTTTTAATTATAGGCAATGAATTACTGTAAAATTAAAGCACCACTGATTGTTCCTTGCTATGGTATAACCAAATTCCCAGATAATGGAAATTATGCAATTGTTTTAAATTATGTTCCTGAAGGAAATTTAAGGGATTATTTGCAAAAAAATCATTTAACATTAAAAGACAGAGTTATAATATTTTATTATTTATGTTATACATTAAATGATATACATAAAAAAGATTTAATTCATAGTGATTTACATAGTGGTAATATATTAATAGATACAGGTAACTGTTGTATTACAGATTTGGGATTATGTGGACCAGTTGATGAAAAGTCATCAAATAAAGTCTATGGAATTGTATCATACGTTGCACCCGAAGTACTTAGAGGCAAAAAGAACACCAAAGAATC
>CAUDNR010004363.1:28113-45668 GCA_958430865.1 Entrophospora sp. SA101 | reverse complement strand
TTTTGATTATAGACAAAGGTGGATATTTTTTATTTTTACGAATCATTATACAAGCCATAAATTTTAATTTTACAAATCATAAGTTTTATTTTAGATTTAATTATTTTAAATTATAATAATAAGCTATTGTTTCTATTTTTTCAAAAATATTAACACTTTAAAATCATAATTTTTTATTTATTTATTATCACGTTATTTTTTTTAAAATTTCAAAACAGTAATGATCATCATTATCCGTTATATCGAAATAAATTTGTTAATGTACGACATGAGAAGGTTTAAAAAAATACCCGGTATACCGAATATATATAAAAATCCACTATGCTATCCGTTAAATCAAGATAAAATAAAAAAATTCTGTTCCGAAATTTTATCCATTAAACCCTTAAATCCGCTAAATCGAAATCCGCTAAATCGAGTTTCACTGTGTAATGTGTACGCGTCGATCAAATAATAAACTTCTTTATTTTATTTTGTAAACATGTCTTATACAACAAAAAAAAGAAGCAAAGGAAAAGATGCCATAGAAGTAAAAGGGTAAGTATTTTAAGGATGGTGGTGGTAGTTATCGCCACTCGATGTCACTCTAGTTGTATATATGTTAAATATGTTTACTAGTTTTTTTACTTATTTAGAGTGGAATATGACGTTGAAATCTCCAATGGAAGAAAAAGAAAAGCCTTAGATCCTATAATTAAATTGTATTATTCTTCAAAGGACAAAATTGATTAATTAATGTATAACCTAATATATATTAACATTAATCCAATTTCTTAACATCAAGACCAATCAACCCGCAGATAGCAAAACTATTGAAATTGATTTTAATGATATGAGTAAAATTTTGGACCAAGGACCATCAGAAAATGATGTATGTGGTAAATTAAATTTCAATTTTTATAGTATGTTTACTAAGCATAAAATGTGACTATTGGGTATTTTTCTATGCTATAGTGGATAGTAGGTACCATTAATGTATCTGAGAAATTTAAGGGATTTGGATTTCCAAGATTAAAAATAAAAAAAGTTAGTTTTATTTTTGTGTTTGTAATTTTATGATAAGTTCTTTTGCTCATTTTCTGCAACTTCATATTATAGGAAAATGTCTCACAATTGGCTGATTCATACAAATATCCAACATTTACTACTACACCAAATTCATACACAAATTAGTTATGAAGAGTATAAGATCAAAAAAGAAAAATTTTCAACCAAGGAAACGAACCATTAGACTTTTTGGTAGAAAAAAAATCAAGAAAAAGAAGAATTGTTTTGGGAGAGAATTGGAGAAGAAGTTGATAAAAAAAATCCAACATTAGTCTCAGGTTTCAAAGCCGAGGACATTAATCACGCAATTAAAATCATTATTGAAAAAATAATATGATGGAAATAATTGGTTGTTGATGCAAGATTAGTTAATCAAAATTTTAGAAATAGTAATAGCAATAATGACATATTTAATATTTTTCTATTACATATATATATTTTACATTTATTTATCTTTCAAAAAATAAATATATTTGCTTTTTTATACAAATTAAAAATTGTATGCTATATTTTACCATTTGGTCTAAATTTATCGTTTTGTCTTTTCTAATCCTTTCAAACTAAATCTAATTTTAATTTTTGGTTTATTTTAATCTCTTCTCTTATATCATTAACATGATCCCCCTGTGACATCCCAACTACCATCTGACCCAACAACTTTACTATTAAAAATTGAAGAATCCCTTGAAGGATTGTGCCACAAGATTAAGAATTTTAAGTAAATTAACCAGCAGAGCTTATTTTTTAACTTTACTACCCCAACATATAGAAGTTTCTAAATTTCGGCAATAGTTTCAGCATTCATTTGTATTTTCGGCAACAAAATGCAGTTTTGGGCATAGTGATTGAGTTTCGGCAAAGTGACTAAGTTTTGGATTATTAGTTTCTATAACCTTTTTTTTCTGAGTTTTGGAATCATCACATTTTAGTTTAGGCAAACTTCTATACCCCAACACAACATGAGAAAATAGAAACTAATTAAGATTACATAATTATTTTAAAATTGTTTTTTCAAGTGAATTGTAATTTATCATTTTCAAATTATTTAATATTATTTATAATGAAATATTTTACAATTGACGTTTATTCATCTCACATTGATAAGTAAAATATTATTATCTGAAATTCTTGGTAATACCAATGTTCACTTTGTCTGGTTTTGTTGCAGTATTGCCCATATATATTAATATTATTACATGAAATCAAAAAAAATTAAATTAAATGTGTGTATATCTTTGCTACAAATGCTATGTATAATATGCTGTATACAATTAATACATAAAATAAACATTATATAAAATACATGAATCATATATAAATAATCTAGATTTAATCAATACTCCACTGTTATCATATATTATTATTATTAAAATTACCATCATTATTATAGTTAATAATAATAGAATATAAAAATAAAATTCAATTAATAAAAAATACTTAAAAAAATTTAAAATGCAAATAAACCTAAAGGATGATTACTAACATGTAAATTATTAGTACTTGATTCTTGATAATTTGGATTTTTTTGTCGTTGACTTTCTTCAAGTTTTTTAAGGAGTTTCCCATTATCATTTTGTATACCCTTATTTTTATTCTATATTTAAAAAACCAATTAATTATAATAAAAGAATTAGAATGATAATAATTGGAAATAAAAAGATAATAAAAATAATGGTATATGAATAACCTTTTGAAGACGTTTCTCTGTTGCTTCAGCGATAACATTACGTAAAGCTGATAAAGGGCAAGACTTCTTTAGCCACATGTCATGTCAAATTCTAAAAATAAAAATTTAAATTTAAATATGGAGGCTTGTGGTTTTGAATTCATATGGGTGGGGTAATGAATAAAAGAAACCAGATTTAGCAAGTGTAAAAAAAGATTGGAGGGAAGTTAGATTATGAATAACGCCATAATAGGCAAGTAAAGGGTGTGGCATCCTACAAGTATTTAATAATTTGTTTGTAATAATGGATGACAAAAAAAAACATCAACATAATATTATTATGCAATATTTTTTTTATTTTAAAAAGAATCATTGTTTACAGTATACACAATTAATAATGTCTGTGTGGATTTAGTGTGATATCATTGTGTTTTTTTTTTTTTTTGTTGTGCTGTGGTTGTGGAGGGAAGAAAGATAACACAACACAAAAAGTTTATTTGGTTTAATTTAATTTAATTTAATTTAATTTAATTAATTATAGACCATAAAAATAATGAATATAATCTTCTAACCTTCTAAATTATCTTCTATTTACTCTGGACATCTTGATAAAAAATTTATAATTGGAGAAAATAATAAATAATTTGCTCAATAAAATCATTGATTATGAATGAATCAAAGTAAAGTATTATTAAATAATTTTTAACTATAGAATAATAGCCTACGATTGTACTTATAGTATGGTAATAATAATAATAATAATAATAATAATAAAGGCAACCCTTGCAGAATATAAAATTTAAAATTGCAAGAACAAGAAACAATAAAAATGAAAACCTGATCTGTGTTACAAGCAATATTTAGGATGGAGAACTCCACTTTTTTAAATATATTGTTTATTGTTAAGATTTTTATAGTAGTACATGCATTTTAATTAGATTCATTTTCCTCAATTCATCCCGCCAAATAACATCGTCATCTAATCGTTATTATTATTATTTTATTCGCAATCGTCAATCATCAAAAAAACACGATACTGCACAAACAACTCTAAAAATTTTTACCGTTTGTTATCATCATCTTTCAATCCCACTCCCTTAACATTTTAGCTCATTTTAGACATATATAGTTATTAGTTTAGTTTGATGGATAGTTTTAATTGTAATAGCTTAATTTTATGTATTAATTTTTTTTTTTTTTTATAGTTTATTATATAGTTTATTTTATATAGTTGAATTACAATATTTTTAATTAATAATAAATATTTATTAATTTTAATTATTTATTTATTTATTTATTTATTTAAAAAACAGCTCCCCTCCTTGTTTTTATATTTATATATTTATAAATATATAAATTTTCGTTTATTTTTCCACAAAAAAATTTCGTTTTCTTTTTTTTTTTTTTTTTCATAAATTATTATTAGATAAATTATATAATACACACATATTATTATTCTTTATTATATATATACATTATACATTATTATACATTATACATATATAGTTATTTTATAAACATATATATATATTTTTAAAAAAAAAATCGAAAAAAGTTGTGCCTAGTTCATGACTTTTTATACAGATTTTATTATTTTATTTGTAGTAATAATAATAAAGGGTCTTTAAAAATTTTGTTTTTAAAACCGAAAATTTTTTTTTTTAATTCTGAAATTCTGGCAAAAATCTCGTATTTGGCAAAATCTTTTCTTTACATTTTTCTTTATATTTTCTCTTTATCTTTCTTAATTTTTTAAAATAAAAATCGATTTATTTTTTTCTTCTTTTTTCGGCAATAAAATGGCAACCACTCCAACCTTTTCTACTTTATATTTTCCAACTCACGTTACTTCTACATTTTCACCACTTTCACCACTTTCAAATCCACCACTACCACAAACAACGACAATGACAACAACAACAACGATGTCAACTTCTCAAGCTGTGGTTCCTCCTGCTCCTGCTCCTCTTCCGCCTCCATCACTTCAAAATAGCGTCTACTCCAGTGACCCACGCGCTCATCATATTAGCAATAACAACAACAATAATAATAATAATAACAATTCTTCAAATTCTTTTTATCTTCAGGTTTATCCCAGTAATATCAACAACACCAACATGATCAATGCTAACAATGCTTCGTCTTCAACTCAACAACAGCCACAGCAACAACAACAACAATTGTTAGCAACGAAATTATCAATTGCATCTCCTGCTTCTATTTCCACTGGTGGAAAAGAACAAAACTATTTCAACACTACCGCTAACAACAACAACAACAACAACAACAACAACAACAACAACAACAACAACAACAACAACAACAACAACAACAACAATTATAATTATAACTATAATACTTCTAATATAAATATTAATAGTAGTAACAACAACAACAATAATAATTTGTCTAAAAACTTTCTCCCTCCAATAAATACTACATCACAGTTCATTAGCTTTAATACAACAAACACAAACACGAACACGAATGCAAACACAAACATAAGCACAAACACAATCACGAATACAAATAACAATAATTTACTTTCATCATTTCAACACGATCGAATCACACCATCTTCTGCCTCTTTACTCAACATCAACACTAACGTCACTTCAATCAACAGACCTCGACTTGAGCATAGACGTAGTAGTGATCCGGTTTATCATAATGTGCACTCAACAATGGATTATTCAATGTATTCTGCTGATTCATTACCATCTCTACCTTTACCACCAAATACATTCACCTCTACTTCTACTTTAAACAGATATCCACATCATCATCAAAATTATAATCATTATCAATATAATCAATATAATCAAAGTAGTCAGCAACAAAAACAAAATATCAATCATGTGATCTTCTCTTCAACCACTACAAATAATAACAATAATAAAATATCAAAAAAATCTTCTAATCTTTCAAAGATATTAAGTAATGATGATGACGATTATGGTAAAGATAGGCGACAACCGTTTCACAAGATCAACACCAAAAGGTTTAAATGTGATGAAGATTTTGAAAGAATTGATGATGATGATGTTCTTAGAGATACTAATGGTAATCCATGTTGTCAGGATAGGTGAGTGTTACTTGGATAATAGAATAAGATATATGTAACATCATCGGTATATGGAGATATAATTATTTATAGATATATAAGTAGATGATTTACTGATTTCGTTTTCCGAAAATCTAATAATTTCAAAAAAAAACATATATACATATACACTTATTAATATTATATAGTGGAGTCACATACATGTCATCGATAGATATTAATAATAATAACAACAGTACGGAAAGCTCACCATCAAAAAGTTCTCCGATTACGTTAAACGATAGTAGTAATGACGACACTCAAAATAACAACACCTTTAGTGAACAATTACCTCAACAACAAATCTTACGTCAAAATAAAGGTTTGAGACATTTTAGTAAACAAGTATGTGATAAAGTAGAATTGAAAGGTGTTACCACTTATAACGAGGTACGCTTGGACATAATTTTTTATGTAGGAAAGAATTAGGGAAAATGCAGGGAGGTTTTGTCTGGTGGTTAATTAGTTGATGTTTTTTTTAAAAGGTTGCTGATGAACTTGCAGAAGATTTTGCTGCTCAAATGCAAGATATTGGTGGTGTAAGTAATCAATCAACAAATCAATTAACTTACCTATGCATATAATTAATAATTTTTTTATAAATTTTTTTATTAGCAAAAAGTAGATCAAAAGAATATAAGACGTCGTGTATATGATGCATTAAACGTATTAATGGCAATGGACATTATAGCTAAAGATAAAAAAGAAATTAGGTGGCTGGGTTTACCAGGTCAAAAAAGGAATATCAATAATATTAATAACAATAGTAAAAATAATAACAATAATAATTCTGGCGTTGTTGTTGTTGGTTGTGGTGGTTGTGTCAATTGCAGTTGTTGTATTAATAATAATAACAATAGTAGTAACAATAATAACAATAATGATATCAGCGATATTAATGTTAATTCAACTTTATTACCTGTGACGACTGATGCTGAAATTGAAAGACAAAAATTTGAACTTCAAGAGTTGGAGGTAAAGGAAAAATATATGAATAAATAGTTTAATAAAATTTTTATTAACTATGATTTTTTTTTACTGGAATTCAGCGACAAAATCGAAATTTAAGCAAGCAGGTTAATGATGCCAAAATTGCTTTTCAAAACAAAATTGCTCAAGTCAGTATATTAAATATAAATTTATACTATTAATTATTCAATATTAATTTTTTTTAAATACACTCTCACTCGTGTAACATTATAATAACGAATAGCACCTTCACATCTGTAATCTTGTGAAGAGAAATAAGTTAAACAGTTATCAATATCAATCCAATAACGGTAAATCAAAAATATATTTTCCATTCAAGCTTATACGTTGTCCGCAAGGAACACAAATTGATATTCAGAGTGGACAGGATGGGTAGATTATGTCTATAATAGAATATGTTATTATGTTGTTATCATAGTTATTATTGTTTGTCTAACACTGATTGATATATTACTAGGTTTCTTACATTTTATCCAAATAAACCAACAATACTTAATGATGTTGACATCCTACAATGTATTGGAATGGATAAAATTTCTCACGATGATATGCAGAGTTGGATTAATCCTGAACATTTAAAATGGGTCATCGCAAAACAAGCTGTCGATGGTGATTATCGTATAAATAATAATAACAATAACAATGGTAATAATGGTTTCAATGTTTTTGGTAGTGGTGGATTTGGCAATCCTGGCGGTGTTTGTGGAATTAATAATAACAATAACAATTATTGTGGACATTAATCATTTTCATCTTCGTTATCTATCATGTTGATGAATATGAATCTCTTTTTTATTACTCGACACTTTTTTTTTCTAAGCGATTTTTCTTTTTGAAGTATTTTTTGGGCTAAGATTTTTTTATATATATTTTTACAATAAGCTGTGTTTGTTTATAATAAACGTTTCGGTGTCTTTTTTAAGTTAATCGTTGCCATTTTAAAAATGTCTATTTTGATTTGTGAGAACATTTAATTTTATGCACAAAAAGTCTTGGGCTAAAAAGTCCAGATTTTTTTTTAGACTTTCCTTGTCAATATTCCCGCGCATTAATTTAACCAATCTTTTAAGAAAATCAATTAATGTAAAGTTTGGTTCACCAAAACACATATGAAGTAATAATTATTCTTTTTTTAAAAAAATGGCGCGGGACCTCTTTTGGAACAATAGAATAATATAATAATTATTTGTAGTTTTTCCGTTAAGATAATACCAATTTTAACAGAATCTATATTTACTATAACGATAGAAAGGTAGGACAGAAAGTAATTAATTGACTCACTCCTATATTTCAAAGATCACGTGTAAAAATCGGAGGTTTACTACGGCTATGCTAAAGACCGAAATTCTGTAATTCACTACTCAAAAAGGAAAGATGATAAGGAATAAACTTTATTAATCATTTTTTTTAAATTCAGGACCCGTGAGACTTATTATTATAATTATATTTTCGAACTGCATATTAATATTAATTAATATTCTGTCAAATGCCCCGTTGGTAAAACTTAAAAAAAATTCGCATAATCAGAATGACATGATTAGCTAGTTGAAATTTTACATACATATAAAAAAATACTTTCATCTTTGAACATCCAGGATTCCACAAAATTCTATGATAATGAAAAGGCTAATAAAAATGAAGCTTGGAATATTGTTCCTAACCAAATATCGGTTTATTTAAATCAATTCATTTCGTAATTATTTCAAGTATTCATAATACTCGTAATATTCGTAATGATTTGTTTACAAATATTTATTATTTAAGTTTATTATTGTCAATATTTGTTTACGCAATAAATATGAATATTATAATTACAAGTATTTTGAAACAATTACGAGTATTTGAAATACAGTGTGTTAAAAAAAAACGCCGGTGACAAAAATTTGCATATCTCAACAATTACATAACATAATTAAATAGATTTAAAGTTTACCAAATTACCTTGTTAAATAATAAAAAATTGTCATGAAATGCTGTTGCCAATCTTCTGTAAAACTAATTCATATCTTTTTTTTAAAACTATGCTAAATTTTGTCTCTGAAATTTTAACACGGAATTTTTTAATAATAATTCCGACACAAAATATACATCATATAAAAAATCATACCAGTTCGTAACGAAAGTTCCAGAGATTACGTATATAAACCTTCATACTTTAGATTTTCTAGAATTTTGTCAATTGGAAATAAAAGGAGTTTGATTATTTTGAAAAACAATTCAATCTGTAAATTCCTTTAATAATTGCTCTAAAGCCCATATAACAATATGTTTCAAAAATTTTATATGTTATGATTTAAGATCCTCCAATCCCTGATATAATTTTCATCATATAATTTTGGCTACCTTTTCATTGAAAACAATATTATACAAGCCGTTGTTTTTTCCTAACACACTGTAATTACAAGTATCATACTAAAATAATTAATGGTTGTATCCGTTTATTATCCGGGTATTTGAGTATTTGGCCAATCAATAAAGCCTAATACCCGATAATTGGTCAGTCAATAATAACAATAATAAGTTCAACATTCGGAAAATCATCTGCCGAATACCCGCCGAATACTGATTTAAATTTATTTAAAATTTAATACAAAAATATAACAATTATTTATTCATCAGGAAAAATATTTTCATTACATTGCAAATTGTTTTAAGAATACAATCCTTTCAAATAACAATGGATTCAATTTTGTTCGTTCGGCTGTCATTGTGTTTCCAGCTTCACTAAATAGACGCTCAGAATAGAAGTTGCTGCAATGCATAAATATTTTTTAGCTAATAATGACACAATTGAATATTCATATTACTTGATATATTATTATAATGGAAAAATGTTGATGATAGCGTATTAGTGGATAAAATAGTATATATAAAAATTTCATTAATTACGCGGGATAAAAATTATTTATTATCAGTATTAGTAATTGCCTAAATTTCGTTTTTCGGGTATATATATAATTGCCGTGTAATTAATTACCTGTTATTATTATACAGTGTCACCAATCAGGATTTTCATGTAAATGAACTACCAATTTTAGAGGCCTGCATGGATAACAGTAATTGAACCGTATCCCGCATGATTTGTACCCAAACCCGTTTCTCAAATTTTATATCCAAACCCCAACCCATACCCAAAAAAATTTCCAAATTTTAACCATCCCGGAATACACCCATATCTTTTTTTATTTAAAAAGTACAATAATAAAAATTTTAAATTAAGGATTACTATTGAAAGCACTATCAACTGCTTCTGGTCTTAAATTTGATCGGGTTTTATTTATTGTTAAACCAGCTGCACTGAACTCCCTTTCACTGGGTGCACTGGAGACAGGAATTGATAAATAATAAGAACATAATATTGATAGTTTTGGATAATGATCTTTCCACCATTCTAAAATGTTTAAATCCAATTCCTTTTGTACTTTTGAAGACAAATATTTATCAATTTCATTTCTTCAGTTTCATCATTATCTGAATCATAAAACTGTTAAATAAACATTGGATTTTTTTTCTTTTAATAGGTCTTATATCATCTTCACCACTACCATCATCATGATTTTTATCACTAGCAAGCTGAAATGAAAAAATCCCATACCAGTGACTTATTTCATTTTTTACCCATTCAGCATCATAAGATTCCAAATTTTTCAACTGCTTCATCTAGAGATCAAAGAATAAAGCTAATTTATATAAATCATGAATTTTAATTTTATCTATTATTTTTTGATTAACTACCAGTTTGATTTGCTTTAAAATTTCATCATCTGACGAAGATATTTGACAATGAATTAAAAGAGTTTTATACCAAGGAAGTACAAGATGGAATTGTTGTATATTTTGATGCCTCTAAACATTCACTAGCTTCATAAAATTTTTTTCAGAAAATTAATTAATATTTCTACAATAGTAATATCAATAATTTCAACTCTTTCTAATTGATCTTTCTCAGTCAAAGATCATATATCATTACAAAATTGATCTGAAATTGATTCTAACATTTCTAGTTTGCTATTCCGTCTACTTTCTGATTCTTGCTTAGGTGATTTTTCCAATCTACAATATAAAGAACTTTGTTTGAAGTATGTCACCTATGATTTACATCCTTTAATAGTTTGAATAATAGAAGGAAACAGCAAAAAATTATTCTCTTTAAAAGAAGTTTCCAATACAGTATTAATTCTAAAATAGAAAAAATTTATAAAAACATTACAATAAATATATACTTATAAGATATACAAGGCAAGTGACTATGGTTTCTAAAAGCTGCAACAAAATTAGCAACAGAATCTGTAACAAACATGTATTTTTCATAATAATTTCTGGTGATAAATTATATTTTTTCAAAATACCAAAAATATTATTTTTAATATTTTTTTGCTGTATGACTAGTATCTGAAAATTTTGAAACTGCCAATACTTGCTCTCTTAAAGACCAACCATCTATGTAATGTACTGTCAAAGATATATAACTGATCTTTCGATAGTAATCCAGTAGTAAATGCACCACCTATTTTTTAAAATATTTCAATTAATTTAGTGCCTAAATTTGACTTGATTGATTCTGCTATTTTTACTATATTACATGATATTGTTGTAGATTTGGTAATAATTCATCAATAGATAAAGGACCATATACTGAATCAATGTTAACTAATTCTTGAGCAAATTCTTGAAAACTTTACCAGATACTATTTCAAATGGTCTCAAATCACAACAGACAAAATTTTTTAAATTTTTTTTTATTAATTCTTTAACATTTGCTGGTGTTCCATTTTTTTGCAAAAATGAAGTAATTTTTGATTGATTATCTAAATTGAAACAGCTATGTCTTTGTAAATTTGAGGTTCCTAGTTTATAATTATATTTAGTTATATAGTCACAATTCCTACAAACAACGTACCCAATCATCTTGTCATCCAAGTCAACTAGTTCAGAAAACTTACCCCAAACATCACTTCTTCCTCCTTGCTTCTCTTTTAAAAATAGTTCTCCTGCTCTCAATTTAGATCTTATTTGATCAATAGTCAATGTATCTGACATGGTATATTATTATTATATTAAAATTAATGGGATATTACTAAATTATTATTAAATATATATATATATAATATTATTATTATTTAATAAAGAGTATTATTGTTGTTGTTGCTATATTTCATTAAAAAAAAATGTGTATATATTTATTTTTGCTAGAAATCTATTTCAAAATTCACGCGCGTGAATAATAAAAAATTTGGATACAAAATTCTGATTGGTTAATTTTAATTTCATTTCTAATTTAATATTTTCAGGTTGCACGAAATCCGAGTTATTCATCTCATATTCAAACCCGATAAAAATATACTACAGCCATCCAAACCCGTACCGCAATCCGGATATGGTCCGAGTAAAATTGCAGGACCCAGCCCGTTGCAGGCCTCTAATTCCAAGATCCTTTCTTTTATAATTTTCTTGTGTCTCCTTTGTTTCATCAGTTGGTTCCCAAGGAGCCAAGTTTTGCTTTTGCCGAATACCATTCAGTTCCCATACACTCATTTACTACTAAACTCGAACATTTCTTATATTAATGTTAATAACGTGATACATGGTTGAGGTAGATAAAATAGTACTTTATGTTCCAAGGTCAACTAATTTTAGTGCGTAATTATTATTATCAAATGAAAATTTTACGCAAAAACTTTTTATAATATCAATATTGATTGATTGAGTTACTTTGCAATAATAAAACTTTAATTTTCCATTTTTATCTTTATACTTTCTTATTGCAGAGAAAAATAATAGATAATTAACATCCTGATAAAATAAAACTGTGATAGAATCATTATTTTTATTAAGCTTTTAAAAATAAAATGATTAGTAACGTGATTTGCTTTAATGAGCAAGCAAAGGTTAAGACTAACGTTAGTTAACTAGTGGGTGTTAATAAAGTATTATCCAAAGGTTAATCGGAAGTATTATTGTAATCGTAAACGTAAGGCTGTTAAACAAGCTACTCAAGTTATTTTGCAAGTAAACTAAAGCGAATTTGCAATCGGTAAATGAATGTAAACGAATAAATCAATCACAAATGAATAAAAAGAGCCCTTGAGCTTTGTGAATGTCACCTTTATTTATTTACAGTTATCTGGTACCAATGAATGTGTGCTCACAGATTCATCCAGGTGCAAGAGAGAAGAAACCAAAGTAAATCATAAATTAATTAATTGACAAGCACCGAATTATTGCGAGTTGCTTGCAATAAACTGACAAGAGTAGCAAAAGTTAAGCCATAATTGTTAATCAACTGAAATGATACTGCTACTTGACAAAAATCAAAAAGTTTATTATTTCAAAGCATTATTATAATTTTAAGAAAATAAGAATAAAATAAAAAGATAAATAAAAAGATAATGAATAAATTTATAGTGGAGATTAAATTAGTCATTCATTGGTTCTTTTCTTTTACTATTGTTATTAGAATTTAATGTTTATTAATTAATTAGTAATAATCAATAGATAGTAGGTTCAATTAATTAATTAATAATGAAATTTTTATTCACCTCTGTTAAACTCTAGAGAAAAGAGTTAACATCAAGACTATTTAACGAACTATCATTACTTGTATAAATTTTCAAGCTTTTTGATTTAGCAATCTCTTCATCCAAGATTCTACTTGTATGATATGCATCTGGATGTGATTTGTGTGCTTGTTGCGAATCATTACTACCACCACTACTATTACTATTACTGATATCATTAAAAATTTTCTTACGTTTATCCCTGGCAAATTTCCAAAGTTCTCTACTAGTTGGTCTTTTTGATGGATTCACATCCCAACACCTCTGCATCATTTGCACACAATCATCAGGCATTCCAGGCAGTATTGGTGGTCGTAAACCTTCTTCACATATATCAAAGATTAAATGATGATTGTGAGCTCTATTGTCAAATGGTGGGTGGTCTGCAAATATTTCCCACATTAACATCCCAATACTATAGATATCAGATTCCTTGGTGTTCTTTTTGCCTCTAAGTACTTCAGGTGCAACATATGATACAATCCCATAGACTTTATCTGATGACTTTTCATCAACTGGTCCGCATAATCCCAAATCTGTAATAAAACAATGACCTCCTTGCACAAGTACATTACCACTATGTAAATCACAATGGATTAAATCTCTCCGATGTATATAATCTAATGCATTACATAAATATCTAAGCATTGTAATTCTGTCTTTTAATGCTAAATTTAAATGATTTTTTTGTAAATAATCCCTTAAATTTCCCTCTGGATAATGATTTAAAACCATTGCATAATTTCCATTATCTGGGAATTTAGTTATACCAAAGCACTGAACAATCGGTGGTGCTTTAATTTTAAAATAATTCATTGCCTGAAAATAAATAAAATCAATTAGTATTGTATAATACTGTGTTGTTTATGTTGTTTAAATGACAACTACCAACCTCATCAAAAAATGCTTTTCCTGGATTACTTGAATCATTTAAACTTTTTAATACGACATATTGCCCTCTACCTCCAAAATAACTAAATTCCTTTTTATTTTCGTCATAATCAGTGATACATCCTCTTGTCCATGTAGCAGTTAAATTGAACTAAATCCACCTTCTGTCAATTTTGTTACTTTTTCAAATTGTTCAAAAGGTATCCATTCTAAAATATATTGTGGCAGAGATGATTTCATTTGACATTGTTGGATAAAGTTGTCAACTATGTTATTTCCAGAAGTCCAAGTGGTGAAAAGACTCTGTAATTGTAAGCTAATGCAACCTTCCAGAACCTATCAGAGTATCTTGTCAATTTACATTTGTTACATTCTTTTGGTTTTCCTAATTTATCTCTTGCATTTCTTAATTCAACCTGATAAATAAACCCTTCCTTACAATATTCTTTTTCATTTTCAGAAAGTTCCTTGTTTTTCTTAACTAATGAAAAAAAAAATCTTTTCTACTTTCTTCATCGGAACTATTAGCATTAGCATCATTATACATTTCATTATTAATTTTATTTATAAATTCCTTTCCTTCTGTTGATAACTATGATAATAATTTATTATGTGACATTACATAAAAATATAAAATATAAAATTCGTCTTGAATGACATAAACAATTTTTTCGTACAACATTTTTTGATTTTGATTAAATTGATGAAAATTTCTTTGAAGATTTAAAAGTGATAAAAATATAAAATAAAATTAAACCTTACAAAAATATGTACCAAAACCTGTCTTATGTGTTATGTAAAGGTCATTCTAAGTACCAATATTGATTAACCAATTTTTCCTTCAAACTCAGACACCAAAGACAGCTCAAGCATATTATTAAATATTATTGTGTATTATTATTATGCATAACTAACTTCAAAGTTAAAAATTCGAAAAAAAAACATGAAATTAATAATAAAAGAATGTTTTTAATTTATAAAAAAGAAGAGGTATTTTTATTCTGAAAGAAAATACATGGAAAAAATGAGTAGTTTAATTAAGCAAAAGTTCCAATTCAGATTATAGCATTTGTAAACTTCCCATGATAATTATTCTTTTTTGCATCATTGCAATATACATATAATGATATAATAATTCTTTATTATCTTCGAGACACACATTTTTACATAATTTGGATCCTATTTCATCATTATCATTATTGTTGTTTGTATCAAGTGTTTTTACTTGTACCAGGTGTTTTTACTTACATCAAGTAGTTTTACTTTAGTCAAATCGTCAAAATGGCTCTGGTGAGAAACTACATTTAGTCAATACTTTAGTTAGATCAATGACTAAAGTCAAAAGTTTCGTCATACATCATTAATTAGAAGCAAAAGAATATATTACCATTGAAAACTTGCAAATAAATAATGAAATGGCAATAGAGGAGGAAATAATTGCCTCTTTAATCCAGCTGAAGAGGGGTAAATTGTTGAGTGTAATACTACACCTAAAGTTTCAGCGAAAAATGCTGTAATCAATCACCTTTGAGACAGCTTTTGATTTTCTTCAACAAGGTGATCTAGAAATAGATTATAAAGAATTCAAGGCCTTTAAATATTGAAAAAGGTAACATTATTAAATAATGAAAGACTATTACAACATCATGTTTTGTTTATTATATAACTAATATTAATATTTTCGAATTAAAAATTTATTCAAATTAAAAAAATCTATTCGAATTAAAATTTATTCAAATTAAAAAATTCATGTTTTTTATTCACTTTTATTCAAATTACTAGTTTGTTCATTTTATAAAATATAGGTCTAACAAAATAATATAAACAATAATTATAATACTACTATAATTGCTAATACTATGACTTAAGGAAAAGGAAAAATAGATTAAGAAAAAAATTTTTAATTGGATTGGATTCGAATTATTATTATTTGAATTGCTAGTTTTATTCGAATTATTCAAATCATTGGTTTTATTCGAATCATTCGAATCATTAGTTTTATTCGAGTAAACCTTATTCAAACAGAAGCCCTAATTTATTGTTGTTTTTTGATTTTAATATTAATGCATGGTTTCTATTCGTAATACAAATTTTGCTTTATTTTGTTCATTTTGTTCGTTTGTTCATTTTGTTTATTTTTTATTCAAATAGAGACCCTAACTACTACTAAAGATTATGATATTATTTTAGTACAAAGAGCTTTAGAACTATTTAACTAATAACTTAATTACAATACAAAAGAGCTATTGTTTATTAAATTAAGCTAATAATTAATAAAAAACAGGATTAATTTTAGAAGAATATCTGATAAATATTGGCACTTTCAAAATTTATTAATAGGCTTTTAGACTATGATAAAAATACTAAGAATATTATACCTTGATTATTTTTTTAAAGAATATCAGCCAGATATCAGATTCTGATATTTACTGATACCCCATTACCCAATTTGGCATCATTCAACCAGTAAAAAGAGAACCAATAGATTATATATTAGCAAAGAAAGATAGGACCCTAAATTAGCAAAAAGAATTTTAAATCATGCACAATCATAATCTTGATTGACATAGTGGTGCAGTCTTGCAATTTTTTTATTGTATAATTAATTATATATCTTTAATAAAAACAAACATGACTTAACTATTTAACCATTTCCTTGTATGTGAATGCCTCCATCCATCAAATATTCATGATGGTCATGAATATATTTGATATAACAAACAATTGCATCATTCAGATAGTAATAACACCAAGACCATGCAAAAATAAAACTTTTAATAATGTGTGTCTACCCAGATCTCTGGGATTCATAAAATAAATTATTTTTCCTGATTACAATTATGGTTCCTTATGAATAATAAAACTGATGTTGATTACAGGTGTCAGATTTAATTAAAATTTCCTATTACAACATGTGGTTGGGTGCTCTTAACACTCCTCATAACTGTGGATTTTTCCACAGGTGAGGGATCCCCTACACATTGGAAAGCTTTGGACAAAACATTCCCTTATCTTCCCCCTCAGACTATGCTTGGCTGTCACCATATGGGCATTGATTGCTGATGAGAGTTGACATTTATGATGATTGCTGCATGTTATTGCCACACTAGCATAAAAGTTGGCACCTGCAACTGGTTGAAAATTCTGCAACTCAGGAGGTTGCAACCTGGATTGCTGTTTTGGATTTTCCCTGAATTCAGAGTTTTGAGTCCTGGGCTACTGTAATTTTTATGAAAAGAAAAGTATTACTATTTAACAATTAATTATTTAAATGTTTATTTTGTTGAAAAAAATATACATT
>CAUDNR010004363.1:0-28103 GCA_958430865.1 Entrophospora sp. SA101 | reverse complement strand
CCTGGTTATTATAAAGAAATAAAAAAAAAAATTATTTAATTAGATAATGTCTTAATAAAGTTTATATTGTAAAAGGTTTATTTACCTTTATAGAATTCAGCTAAACATTGTTTTATTTATTATGAAACAAAATATTAAATTATGATGTAAAATCCTACTATTACCATATTTTTAAAATAGTTATTTCCTTTGATTGAAAAAAAAATACCTTTATTCATTTTTTTATTGGGAATATAAAGAAATTTTTTGCCTGTTCTTTAGGAATACCTCATGATTGGTAGAAAATAATAAGGAAATCTTATCTTAAAAAACCTTGTCGTGTAACCGAGATAGGTGTGGTAAGTTTTCATTCTTTAGTAGTACAAAATAATTTAGAGATGTTAATTCCAGTCCTGTGGCTGGTGATATCTGTAAAATCTGCAAAAAAATCTTGTTCAGACTGACAGATGTGGTGGTTTTACCCACTGACCGATTACTCACCAATTATCTAATTAATTAAATGTAGAAATTTATTGATGATTTTTAATCAATTGTTGAAAATACTCAATTAGATAATTGGCAATTAATTATTGAATATTGACAAATTCAATAATATAACTGATAGTAGTGTATGCACTAAGCATGCTAGCCAAAATTGCTTCTCTTAATAAATGATTGTTGCCAAATCTGAAATGCTGAAATAGTTTAATTACCAAATTATATTCCAAAATTATTTGAACACTTTGACTCAATAGCTGAAATCTGGGTAGTCTTTTTATGTCTATTAATATGAAGAATGTTGTAAATCCAAAATTGCTTGTGAAATTGATTTTTTTCAAAAGCCATTTCAGCTAACATGCTTAATATGTACTATTCAATTCAACTAAATTTTTTTTCCATTTTTCCTTTATAGTCCTTGTAGTGAAATAATAATAGTAATTTAAAACATTTTACCTAATAGCAAATAGTCATAGCAGGGTTTCTATGTGAATAAGCAGTATTTGTTTTATTCATTATAAATTCAAGTATTTGAATTACATTGAATGTTTATTTGAATAAAACAAAAATTATAATAAAAACCAATGAACAATAACAAATATAATGAATAATTTGAATGAACTAAATTCAAATTAATAATTAAATTGAGTTGCATTATGAACAGAAACTCTAATCATAAGTCCCACCCAAAAGAAAAAAGCAAAGATTGATGTTTTGGTATTTATTTCTATATAAGTGAATGTCAATAAAAATTTATAACACCAAGATTGGTGATTAAATGGTTAATAGTGCCAACATCTATCATTAATAAACTAAAAAAAAATAGTCTAAAAGCATTTTTTGTGTATATGTATATGGATATTTATGTTTATTTATAAAGTCCCAAATGGTTCAGTTTTTCAGTTTACATTTGACTAGAGATGCAGCCCTGATTTTTTTCACACATAATGCACATAGTCACATAACAATAATTTTGGTTTTTGGATGCAATTATTACACTCATAATAATAAATATGTTAGCATTAAAAATAAACAACTACATTAACAACTGCTACTGCTACTTAAGGCCCCAAATGAATCAATGAAATTCAAACCAATTTGGATCAAATTCGAATTGTATTTTGACTCGATTTGAACTGATTCAAATATATAATTTGATTTGATTTGAACTGATTTGAATCTATAGCAATCATTATCATTCATTGGTTATATTTATTGTTTATATTTAATGAATTTATTAATGAATTGTGCAGCTGTATTACTTTTTTACTTGTCATTATGTTAATAATTGCTGAAATTGGGTGAAATTATTATTATATAATTTTTTAAAGTAGATTGATTTAGATACTTATTATATGTTTGCTATTATAAAACATATTGAGCTGCCATAGTATTGTGTGAAACTATCTTTTTTCAAAAATAGTTTCGGCCACCATCACTAAATAATATCCTTTATCAATTAAATTTAAATTTAAAAATATGGTTTGGGCAATTAGAAAAATTTTCCAAATCCATTATTATTTTATTAATATCAAGAAACCCATTACATTGAGAAGAATAATATTATTATTAAACCATTCTTGGACCTCAATCTGTTAAATTGAGGTGCACTAAATTGAGATTCACTGTATAATTACAAATTTAATGCATTAAAAAAAAATTTAGGAATCCGAATCGATTCGTTCGGAGCCTTACTGATACATGCTACTATTGTTTAATTGCGATTTCAATAATTAACGCAGTAGCAGCATCAACTAGAGTGATTTGAATTAAATTTTACCAACTCGGAGTTGAAGTGATGCTAAATTCAAAGTTCAAATTAATTTTTAAGTAAAGTATTGCTAATTCAAAAAAATCAAAAAAAAAAAATAATTAAAAATAAACAATAAAGATACACTACCTGGACAAAAGTATAGGGACACCTGCAGATCATCACAAATAATTGAATAAAGTGACATGACAAAAACTAAAAATTTTACTATCCCAATCACACTTGCTTATTAAGTAAAAAATAATCTTCATATCAAATACTATAATATACTGAAGTTTCACTGCATATAAATAAACCATTGTTGTTTTACAAACCTTAAAAGATAAAAATGAAAATTCTGGAATTTTTTTAAAAATCTTTAACTCAAAAATTGACCACATTAGCAAGTTCTAATGACCTTTGTGTTATAAGTAAAAAATGTTTCTCATGTTTAAATCTAGTTACTTCTAAAATTTTAGAGCATTTGGTAGATTAATTAATGAGGGAAAAAATAAAATGTAAAAAATTCTATGAAACAATTCAACCTCAAACTGCTCACTAATTTGAAACATAAAAGACATCAAAAAAATATATGAAACTACTTTAAATTGATTATATTTTATTAAAAAAAAAATTAATATCTTGTCAGGTTTCCTCTACTTTCTAAAACAGCATTAACCCTTTGTGGCATATTATCTATTAATTATTAAATTTTTTTAATATGATCTTCAAAATTGGAAAAATCAATCCATTTAGTATTTTTGTCCATAAATTGTATATGAATTTTGTAATAAAAAGATAAGCTTTCCAAACTAACTAAGAGTAACTTTTGATGTAAAAGAAAAAGGGTTTCCCTTACAATCCAATCCTTTCAATTTTAAAAAACCCACAAAGTGAACATAAAATTATATGTATAGGATTACCCATATATGAAAAATAATAAATATAATGGTTCTAATGAGTACAAAAAGGCAATTGATTTTTTAGAAAAAGGATGTAATTGTGGTTGTTCTTCAAGAATTCCCAAAGAACAATTTGCAGAATTAAGAGAATCCTTTCAAGCTCTCTCTAAATCAGAACAAGACATATTTTTAATGGCACAGATTAAAACCATGGATGGGGGATTAATAAGCACTAGCAGACGCCTTGAAAAGAAAACCAGATCTAATAAAAGAACTTTCTATCACTGAGATCACAATATACTTCTTTGTCAAGAAACTTATCTCAATATGCTAGGAATTGGCAGGACTTATTTTGAAAATATTAGAAATCATTTGATAAACAATGGTCTTCTGCCAAGAATCCATGGCAATATTAAAAGGATGCCTCAATGGAAAACTAAAATGGTGATTGACAAAGATGTTGCAGAAGTAGTAAAGAATTTTCTGGAAAATTATGCAGAAGTCTATGGATTACCAAGTCCAGGAAGAAGTGTCAATAGAATAACTCAATCAATTGTATTCTTACCAGCTGAAATGAGTTATAAATCAATACATAGAGATTTTCTAGCTGGTCTAGAAGATAGCAAATTGAAATCCTTAAAATATGATGCTTTCAGAAAATTATGACATCAATTGACACCAGAGATTCAAATTATGAGCACCAGGACTGACTTGCGTGATACTTGTCAACATTTTAGAGATGGTTTGCATTATAATGCTCACCAAGAGGAAGAAGCTAAAGAATTACTTAAAAGATTTAAAGAACATCTATCTAAAGCCAAACTAGAAAGAAATTATTATAATAAAAACACTAAATTAGCAGAAGGACAAAGAAAACCAGTTGACCAAAATTATTTCCAAGGTAAAATGCAGTATTGTAGTGTTGATGCTAATGTTGATTATAGTTATGATTGAGCCCAAAATGTTCATGTACCCCATTCTGATCAACAGGTAAGTAAAATTTATTACCTTAGTCCATGTAAAGTCCATTTATTTGGTATTCAAGATGAAGCAGTAAGGGAGCAAATTAATTATGTTCTTGATGAAGATAAAATTATAGGAAAAGGTACTAATGGCACCCTTAGTATGATTTTTGATGGGATTAAGAAATTGAACAAAGGTGAAAAGTATTTAAAGATTACTTATGATAATGCTGGGGGACAAAATAAAAATAATGTAACAATTTGATTTTATTTGTATCTAGTAATTTGTGGTTATTACAAAAGCATTGAATTAAATTTCATGGTTTCAGGACATACCAAATTCAAATGTAATGGTAATTTTGGCATGATTAAAAAACTTTACAGAAGAACAAGAGTAGATTGTCTGGGTCATGTAGTTGAGGTAATAAAAAAGTCTAATCCAGCAGGATTGAATAAAGCATCCAGAAATATCAACATTTTCTTTTTGAAGCAACTAATTTTGGTGCAGCGAAAGTTCAAGAAGTTGCTAATGGACCTTTTACTGAATTCAATTTATTGAAAACCAAGAAAGCAGATATTTTGGAAGAAATTAGAGCTTTATCCATTTTAGTATTAACACCACCACCTTTGGATTACAAAAGACAAGAATATCTTTACCAGAATATTCACCCATTTGTGAAAGATGAATACAAAGATATTGCTTGCCCAAGACCATTCTATATTGGCAACAAATAAAATATTCAGAATAAAATCACTTCCATGACTTTATCACTCATTAATTTGTCTCTTGCTGTCATTAAGTTTAATAAGTTTAATCTTTTGTTAGCTTTTTTCCACTTTTAAAGTAAAAAAGTATTGTGGATGGTTAAATCTGAATCACTTCTCTTTCCCACAGTCTGCCAATCTTTACATACAAAATAAACATTTTTATATTATATTATATTTTTATTATATATTTTACTATAATTATCAATTTTATGGCATTACATCACCACTACTAGCCGGTGATACACTTATCAAACAATTTTAGTAATTATCTTCATATATTATATCATTTTATCTATAGTATTAAAATAATTTATATACTTAATGTACCCTCATAAAAAGGATATAAGTATAAATAAAAAAAATGTAATAAAAAGAAAGTCATGACAAACATTATAAATGAACTGCAAGAAAGTAATAAGAAACTAATAGAAGAAAATGAAAATTTAAAGAAGCAATTAGCAGATAAAGAAGAAAATCTTAAACTAAAAATCTGACATGACACTGGTCAGTCTCTTAATGACAAGGGTGAAGTTAGCCTTTACAGTTTACTCTATCTATAACGAAACCTCTGTCCCTATATGTAATTTCTCTGCTTTGGTCATTATAGTGAGAGTTTATTAAGATGGTCATTATAGAGATAGAAATTAATTATAAAAAATTGAAATGGGGACAAAAGGGAAGTTCATTATAGAGAAATTTTACTTAGTGGTCATTATAGAGAGAGTAGACTGTATGCTCCTAGGAGAACATGATGATACAAAAAACTAAACAAAAAATGAATGGATGTAGGCAAGTTGAGAATGGCAGTAGACCCTAATGAAACTAGAGAATGAGCCAAGAATTGTAAAAGAGTTTGATTTGATAATATCACTATTGAAGAAATGTTAGAGGGATTTATTGAAAGTTCAAATGAATTAGATGGTAGTTATGTTGAAAGCTATTCTAGAATAAGCAATTTAAATAATCAATTGAATCAACAAAAGAAAGATCATGAAGAGAAGTTTAGTGAAAAAAAATTGGAAATTAAAAATTTAGAAGCAGAAATAAAATGAACTCGAAGCAAAAGTAGAGGAACTAGATGAAGTATGAATGGAGTGAGAAGAGGCTGAGAAAGCACTAAATAAAGCCATGGAATGGAGAAAATGACAAATGTTTGAAACTGTGTTGAAGCATGATGCTGCAATTGGTAAACTTCAAGACCGAATAGATTTATTAGAAAATGATTTAGTGCTAAAAATCAGGAAATAAACTGAAAAGATTATTTAGCAACCAAAGAATTACCATCTCTACCAAAACTATAAAAAGAAAATAAATTGCAAAAGTTCAAGCAATTAGTAAGTAAAGTAAAAGAAAAGACTAAAGAGAAGTTCTAGACTTTTATTGTTCAAAAGAACAAGTAAGCCAATATGAGATTAAAATATAGAATTCTGGAAATAGCCCAAGGAAATGAATAAGAGTGTAACTTCTGTTTTCTAGATTTTGATGTCCCAACTCTCCTTAATTTTGATACTGCTCCTGCTACTCATCAAATGGTGGCTCGTAATACTCCTGATGGTTATTCTGACATTGCCTTTATCTGTGGTAAATGTAAAAATGATTATGATAATAATACTTTTCCATGATGTGAGAAATGTGGTAGGTTAAAAAGGAATAGAAATAGATGTTTTTGTAGTCATTTAAAAGCTAAATCAATTAAACCACTTTCTGACAAAGAACTACTTTCACAAGCTTTCAGTTTTTGCCTAGAAAATAAACTAGAGAACTAGAAAAAGAGCATTGGGTTATCATCAATAAGATATTGAAAGCCAGGATATTTTCTTTAACTTCATCTAAAGGACAATCAGAATGAATTTCAATTTATACAGAGGAAAATTACTTTCTTATTTTCAATCAAGGTCATTTCTTAGTTTCTTTAACTTCAATTTGAGCAACTTGACCATCTTGCTGTTGTAATTGGGTTAATTGAAATTTTAACTCATTGATTTCTTTTATTAATTCTTGGGAGTTAACTCTTTTAGTTGCTTATTTTCCTCTTCTAAGTGCTTAATCCTATCCAATAACTCCTGTCTTTGTCTTTTATGCCAATCCTCAACCACTTCCAAAGCCTCTAAATGAGTTTCTACCTCCTCAGTTAGTTGATTTTTTTCTTCCCTCAAACCATTTATTTGTGTTTCATAAAAAAGTGCCATTCCTCCATTTTGATGATGTAAAAGAGTAAGTTCTTTTTCATTTTCCTCTTCTTTGAAATCACAAGTATATCTAGTCTTTAACCTTCCACAATCACACTTAGGCAATTCATCATTTTCAAACTTTTCTTTACAGTTTTCACAAGCCTTATCACTTTTAACCATATCACCAGTCATTTTGCTTTGCATTCTGATTTTACAAACTGCTTTTTTTAAACCAGGACAGAAAACACAAGTAGAATTACTGCTGTGTCATTCTTCTAAATAAATTCTTTTTCTTGATTATCAATTATGGTTGCTCATGAATAATAAATCTGATGTTGATTACAGGTGTCAGATTTAATTAAAATTCCCTATCACAAACATGTGGTTATGTGCTTTCACACTGTGGATTTTTTCCACAGGTGAGGTCCCCCACAATGTTGGAAGGCTTTGGGCAAAACTTTTCCTTATCTTCCCCTCAGACCAGACTTGTTTACTGTTACCATATGGGCATTTATCACTGATGAATATCAGCATTTGTGTGATGATTTCTTTGTGTTCAAAATTCTGCAACTCAGGAGATTGCATCCTGGGTTGCTGTTTTGAATTCAGAGTTTTGAGTCCTGGGTTGCTGGAATTTTTATGAAAAGAAAAGTATTAATATTTAACAATTAATTATTTAAATGTTTATTTTGTTGAAAAAAATATACATTGATAGTGTACATTTTCTGTGCTTAACATCCATGTGACCCTGAGTCTGGACAAAAGATCCCTTTCTATAAGTTTGGCTGGTATATCTCAAAGGTATCTCCTGTCTTGTCAGTGGCATGCCTGCTCACCAAAAACCCTACCCCATTTAAATAACAAATTCAGTTGGTCAAATAAAATTAAAGAGATGCAGAAAATTTGGGGAAATGATTAATTTATAACATACCAAACAAAATCTGAACCGTTTTATTTTACAGCTTTCTCCTTGATGCCAGTGATAATGGTGACTATCACAATAGGAGTGGGCAGAATCAAACTGCCATCTTTACACTTGTAAGATACGTGCTCTCATTGAGCTACAGTCCTTTAACCTAGGGTGGGAGGTTATATGGGCAAAAGTTCCCATTTAAAAAAAACAACAAATTTAGTTGACAAATAAAAATTAAAGTGAAACAGAGAATTTGGGAATGATTAATTTATAACATACCAAAATCTGAACCATTTTATGACTTTTTTCTTGTTGGCCACATTGCTGACAAAGATGTATATAATCATGTGATAATTTTAACCTACAGGACAGGGCAAAAACCCAGTTCAGTCCCTACCCAAAATTATAAATTGGTTAATATCAGAGAAACAGTGAATTTGTGAAAATGATTATACAAAACAAACACTATTTTACAACTTTCCTCTTAACATCAGAGTCCAAATGTAATTTCAGGGCTACAAACCCTGCTCTGAATTTTGACCTCCTGTGCTTGAACAAGCTGCAGATTCTCTTAATATTCCTCCAGAGTTGCGACTTGGTCACAGAGCCATCCTTACCCAGAGGTAGGATTGTTGCAGGCAACTCTTCGACCAGCATGTCAGCAGTTTTCTCTGGTCTGGGAAGATTAGTGAAAAGCGTCATTGACGATTGATGCAGTCTCGGTAAATTCCAGATCCACGCGCCTTCTGGAATTCAATTGTATCATCATATCTTTGGGTCGCCAGGTCAAGTTTAGCTTTGTGCACACGACGAGGAAGATGTAAGAATGGCTGTAATGTGTTCAAGGTGGTGTGCGTGCTTCAACACTTGTCAAATTCCGATAATCAAACTTCGCATATCAAAATGTTTCTTTTTCAATGATGTATTGCCTTGACATCATGTAGTTAAATTATATATTAATATTAATATTGATTACGAAAAGCAAAATATTATTATTATCAATGAAAATCTTGTAATTACCCAGCAAGATCTGTTCCGCGTTTTGATTCCAATTAAAATATTTATAAGCTAAAATAAAAATATCAATACAAATAAAAAAAGTATTTCCGGTTAGTTATTAACACATTTCTTTAGGAGGCCCAAACCAAACCAAACAACAACACTCACGTTTTGTCACCTTGGACACTGTCGAAAAATAAATTAATTGTTTTCCAAAAAAAAAAATTCAATCGCGTCTAAAAAAAACCAATAGGATAAATAATTACACAGTGAAACTCGATTTAATGAATAAGTTTGGCCCAAGAAATTTATCCGCTAAATCGAAATATCCGTAAAAACGAGAAATTTGGAATTAGCGGATTTTATAATAAAAATCATGTGACATCAGTTAAATTTAAAAAAAATTAACAAACAAATTTCACAGTATATAAAAAATAAAATAATAATATATATAAACAACAACAAAAAAAATTAAATTTATTTTATTCTAGCATATAGTATTCTTCAATTCTTGTTTGTACTCTTTCTTGAGAATTTTTGTAAGAAGTTTCCTTCTTTAATTTATTGACATTTCTAATTACTTGGAATCAATTTCCAATTTTTTTTTGTTGTACATATATGAGTGCAGTTTCCGAACCTTTTATAGCTTCTGTGCTTGTTTTTTTTAAAAAAAAATTGATAAAAATTTTTTTTTTGATTATAGACAAAGGTGGATATTTTTTATTTTTACGAATCATTATACAAGCCATAAATTTTAATTTTACAAATCATAAGTTTTATTTTAGATTTAATTATTTTAAATTATAATAATAAGCTATTGTTTCTATTTTTTCAAAAATATTAACACTTTAAAATCATAATTTTTTATTTATTTATTATCACGTTATTTTTTTTAAAATTTCAAAACAGTAATGATCATCATTATCCGTTATATCGAAATAAATTTGTTAATGTACGACATGAGAAGGTTTAAAAAAATACCCGGTATACCGAATATATATAAAAATCCACTATGCTATCCGTTAAATCAAGATAAAATAAAAAAATTCTGTTCCGAAATTTTATCCATTAAACCCTTAAATCCGCTAAATCGAAATCCGCTAAATCGAGTTTCACTGTGTAATGTGTACGCGTCGATCAAATAATAAACTTCTTTATTTTATTTTGTAAACATGTCTTATACAACAAAAAAAAGAAGCAAAGGAAAAGATGCCATAGAAGTAAAAGGGTAAGTATTTTAAGGATGGTGGTGGTAGTTATCGCCACTCGATGTCACTCTAGTTGTATATATGTTAAATATGTTTACTAGTTTTTTTACTTATTTAGAGTGGAATATGACGTTGAAATCTCCAATGGAAGAAAAAGAAAAGCCTTAGATCCTATAATTAAATTGTATTATTCTTCAAAGGACAAAATTGATTAATTAATGTATAACCTAATATATATTAACATTAATCCAATTTCTTAACATCAAGACCAATCAACCCGCAGATAGCAAAACTATTGAAATTGATTTTAATGATATGAGTAAAATTTTGGACCAAGGACCATCAGAAAATGATGTATGTGGTAAATTAAATTTCAATTTTTATAGTATGTTTACTAAGCATAAAATGTGACTATTGGGTATTTTTCTATGCTATAGTGGATAGTAGGTACCATTAATGTATCTGAGAAATTTAAGGGATTTGGATTTCCAAGATTAAAAATAAAAAAAGTTAGTTTTATTTTTGTGTTTGTAATTTTATGATAAGTTCTTTTGCTCATTTTCTGCAACTTCATATTATAGGAAAATGTCTCACAATTGGCTGATTCATACAAATATCCAACATTTACTACTACACCAAATTCATACACAAATTAGTTATGAAGAGTATAAGATCAAAAAAGAAAAATTTTCAACCAAGGAAACGAACCATTAGACTTTTTGGTAGAAAAAAAATCAAGAAAAAGAAGAATTGTTTTGGGAGAGAATTGGAGAAGAAGTTGATAAAAAAAATCCAACATTAGTCTCAGGTTTCAAAGCCGAGGACATTAATCACGCAATTAAAATCATTATTGAAAAAATAATATGATGGAAATAATTGGTTGTTGATGCAAGATTAGTTAATCAAAATTTTAGAAATAGTAATAGCAATAATGACATATTTAATATTTTTCTATTACATATATATATTTTACATTTATTTATCTTTCAAAAAATAAATATATTTGCTTTTTTATACAAATTAAAAATTGTATGCTATATTTTACCATTTGGTCTAAATTTATCGTTTTGTCTTTTCTAATCCTTTCAAACTAAATCTAATTTTAATTTTTGGTTTATTTTAATCTCTTCTCTTATATCATTAACATGATCCCCCTGTGACATCCCAACTACCATCTGACCCAACAACTTTACTATTAAAAATTGAAGAATCCCTTGAAGGATTGTGCCACAAGATTAAGAATTTTAAGTAAATTAACCAGCAGAGCTTATTTTTTAACTTTACTACCCCAACATATAGAAGTTTCTAAATTTCGGCAATAGTTTCAGCATTCATTTGTATTTTCGGCAACAAAATGCAGTTTTGGGCATAGTGATTGAGTTTCGGCAAAGTGACTAAGTTTTGGATTATTAGTTTCTATAACCTTTTTTTTCTGAGTTTTGGAATCATCACATTTTAGTTTAGGCAAACTTCTATACCCCAACACAACATGAGAAAATAGAAACTAATTAAGATTACATAATTATTTTAAAATTGTTTTTTCAAGTGAATTGTAATTTATCATTTTCAAATTATTTAATATTATTTATAATGAAATATTTTACAATTGACGTTTATTCATCTCACATTGATAAGTAAAATATTATTATCTGAAATTCTTGGTAATACCAATGTTCACTTTGTCTGGTTTTGTTGCAGTATTGCCCATATATATTAATATTATTACATGAAATCAAAAAAAATTAAATTAAATGTGTGTATATCTTTGCTACAAATGCTATGTATAATATGCTGTATACAATTAATACATAAAATAAACATTATATAAAATACATGAATCATATATAAATAATCTAGATTTAATCAATACTCCACTGTTATCATATATTATTATTATTAAAATTACCATCATTATTATAGTTAATAATAATAGAATATAAAAATAAAATTCAATTAATAAAAAATACTTAAAAAAATTTAAAATGCAAATAAACCTAAAGGATGATTACTAACATGTAAATTATTAGTACTTGATTCTTGATAATTTGGATTTTTTTGTCGTTGACTTTCTTCAAGTTTTTTAAGGAGTTTCCCATTATCATTTTGTATACCCTTATTTTTATTCTATATTTAAAAAACCAATTAATTATAATAAAAGAATTAGAATGATAATAATTGGAAATAAAAAGATAATAAAAATAATGGTATATGAATAACCTTTTGAAGACGTTTCTCTGTTGCTTCAGCGATAACATTACGTAAAGGAGTGTTTCCCCCTACAACATCAACATTATTATTATTGCCACCACCAAGAGTTCTACCACCTTTGTTCCTACCACTATTTTTATTACTATTATTACTTTTAATAATATTACTACTAGTATTATTACTAATTATCCTATTCATATTATTATTATTTCTACCAGTGCTACTACCATTATTACGAGTATTATTAGAATTATTATTAGAATTATTATAGTTGTTATTTTTGTTGACTACATTTGAATCAACATCACCAAGCCTATGACCATTTTTATTAGTTTTTCTTTTTTCACTAGCAGAAGACTGACTACTGACGCATCCTCCCATGATTTTATTTGTTTGAGTTTTTTTTAAATCTAAAAAGTCATTTAGACTTTGTATTATCTGTTTATCTTGGTAAATCCCTTTGTTGGCAATCTTTAATGCAGAAATTTGATTGGTTTAATTGAAAAATGACATTATTTACATGTGACAAATTAAGTCATGGGAGAGAATTGGTAACTATTATTATTAATATTAATAAAAAAATTACCACAAGTTTTTTTTATCTCTTTGAAAGAATTATTAATATTTATATGTAAATATGAAGACATGATAAACTTTTAGCCACAGAACTCAAAATCAATGGAGCCAATTCAAGTTCGATAACCATTTCCAATAACAATCATTGTAATCACACGGCTAATATGGGGAATTGAAGATCTAGCTGATAAAGGGCAAGACTTCTTTAGCCACATGTCATGTCAAATTCTAAAAATAAAAATTTAAATTTAAATATGGAGGCTTGTGGTTTTGAATTCATATGGGTGGGGTAATGAATAAAAGAAACCAGATTTAGCAAGTGTAAAAAAAGATTGGAGGGAAGTTAGATTATGAATAACGCCATAATAGGCAAGTAAAGGGTGTGGCATCCTACAAGTATTTAATAATTTGTTTGTAATAATGGATGACAAAAAAAAACATCAACATAATATTATTATGCAATATTTTTTTTATTTTAAAAAGAATCATTGTTTACAGTATACACAATTAATAATGTCTGTGTGGATTTAGTGTGATATCATTGTGTTTTTTTTTTTTTTTGTTGTGCTGTGGTTGTGGAGGGAAGAAAGATAACACAACACAAAAAGTTTATTTGGTTTAATTTAATTTAATTTAATTTAATTTAATTAATTATAGACCATAAAAATAATGAATATAATCTTCTAACCTTCTAAATTATCTTCTATTTACTCTGGACATCTTGATAAAAAATTTATAATTGGAGAAAATAATAAATAATTTGCTCAATAAAATCATTGATTATGAATGAATCAAAGTAAAGTATTATTAAATAATTTTTAACTATAGAATAATAGCCTACGATTGTACTTATAGTATGGTAATAATAATAATAATAATAATAATAATAAAGGCAACCCTTGCAGAATATAAAATTTAAAATTGCAAGAACAAGAAACAATAAAAATGAAAACCTGATCTGTGTTACAAGCAATATTTAGGATGGAGAACTCCACTTTTTTAAATATATTGTTTATTGTTAAGATTTTTATAGTAGTACATGCATTTTAATTAGATTCATTTTCCTCAATTCATCCCGCCAAATAACATCGTCATCTAATCGTTATTATTATTATTTTATTCGCAATCGTCAATCATCAAAAAAACACGATACTGCACAAACAACTCTAAAAATTTTTACCGTTTGTTATCATCATCTTTCAATCCCACTCCCTTAACATTTTAGCTCATTTTAGACATATATAGTTATTAGTTTAGTTTGATGGATAGTTTTAATTGTAATAGCTTAATTTTATGTATTAATTTTTTTTTTTTTTTATAGTTTATTATATAGTTTATTTTATATAGTTGAATTACAATATTTTTAATTAATAATAAATATTTATTAATTTTAATTATTTATTTATTTATTTATTTATTTAAAAAACAGCTCCCCTCCTTGTTTTTATATTTATATATTTATAAATATATAAATTTTCTTTTTTTTTTCCACAGATTAATTTCTTTTTTCTTTTTTTTTTTTTTTTTATATTTTATTATTAGATAAATTATATAATACACTCATATTATTATTCTTTATTATATATATACATTATACATTATTATACATTATACATATATAGTTATTTTATAAACATATATATATATTTTTAAAAAAAAAATCGAAAAAAGTTGTGCCTAGTTCATGACTTTTTATACAGATTTTATTATTTTATTTGTAGTAATAATAATAAAGGGTCTTTAAAAATTTTGTTTTTAAAACCGAAAATTTTTTTTTTTAATTCTGAAATTCTGGCAAAAATCTCGTATTTGGCAAAATCTTTTCTTTACATTTTTCTTTATATTTTCTCTTTATCTTTCTTAATTTTTTAAAATAAAAATCGATTTATTTTTTTCTTCTTTTTTCGGCAATAAAATGGCAACCACTCCAACCTTTTCTACTTTATATTTTCCAACTCACGTTACTTCTACATTTTCACCACTTTCACCACTTTCAAATCCACCACTACCACAAACAACGACAATGACAACAACAACAACGATGTCAACTTCTCAAGCTGTGGTTCCTCCTGCTCCTGCTCCTCTTCCGCCTCCATCACTTCAAAATAGCGTCTACTCCAGTGACCCACGCGCTCATCATATTAGCAATAACAACAACAATAATAATAATAATAACAATTCTTCAAATTCTTTTTATCTTCAGGTTTATCCCAGTAATATCAACAACACCAACATGATCAATGCTAACAATGCTTCGTCTTCAACTCAACAACAGCCACAGCAACAACAACAACAATTGTTAGCAACGAAATTATCAATTGCATCTCCTGCTTCTATTTCCACTGGTGGAAAAGAACAAAACTATTTCAACACTACCGCTAACAACAACAACAACAACAACAACAACAACAACAACAACAACAACAACAACAACAACAACAACAACAACAACAATTATAATTATAACTATAATACTTCTAATATAAATATTAATAGTAGTAACAACAACAACAATAATAATTTGTCTAAAAACTTTCTCCCTCCAATAAATACTACATCACAGTTCATTAGCTTTAATACAACAAACACAAACACGAACACGAATGCAAACACAAACATAAGCACAAACACAATCACGAATACAAATAACAATAATTTACTTTCATCATTTCAACACGATCGAATCACACCATCTTCTGCCTCTTTACTCAACATCAACACTAACGTCACTTCAATCAACAGACCTCGACTTGAGCATAGACGTAGTAGTGATCCGGTTTATCATAATGTGCACTCAACAATGGATTATTCAATGTATTCTGCTGATTCATTACCATCTCTACCTTTACCACCAAATACATTCACCTCTACTTCTACTTTAAACAGATATCCACATCATCATCAAAATTATAATCATTATCAATATAATCAATATAATCAAAGTAGTCAGCAACAAAAACAAAATATCAATCATGTGATCTTCTCTTCAACCACTACAAATAATAACAATAATAAAATATCAAAAAAATCTTCTAATCTTTCAAAGATATTAAGTAATGATGATGACGATTATGGTAAAGATAGGCGACAACCGTTTCACAAGATCAACACCAAAAGGTTTAAATGTGATGAAGATTTTGAAAGAATTGATGATGATGATGTTCTTAGAGATACTAATGGTAATCCATGTTGTCAGGATAGGTGAGTGTTACTTGGATAATAGAATAAGATATATGTAACATCATCGGTATATGGAGATATAATTATTTATAGATATATAAGTAGATGATTTACTGATTTCGTTTTCCGAAAATCTAATAATTTCAAAAAAAAACATATATACATATACACTTATTAATATTATATAGTGGAGTCACATACATGTCATCGATAGATATTAATAATAATAACAACAGTACGGAAAGCTCACCATCAAAAAGTTCTCCGATTACGTTAAACGATAGTAGTAATGACGACACTCAAAATAACAACACCTTTAGTGAACAATTACCTCAACAACAAATCTTACGTCAAAATAAAGGTTTGAGACATTTTAGTAAACAAGTATGTGATAAAGTAGAATTGAAAGGTGTTACCACTTATAACGAGGTACGCTTGGACATAATTTTTTATGTAGGAAAGAATTAGGGAAAATGCAGGGAGGTTTTGTCTGGTGGTTAATTAGTTGATGTTTTTTTTAAAAGGTTGCTGATGAACTTGCAGAAGATTTTGCTGCTCAAATGCAAGATATTGGTGGTGTAAGTAATCAATCAACAAATCAATTAACTTACCTATGCATATAATTAATAATTTTTTTATAAATTTTTTTATTAGCAAAAAGTAGATCAAAAGAATATAAGACGTCGTGTATATGATGCATTAAACGTATTAATGGCAATGGACATTATAGCTAAAGATAAAAAAGAAATTAGGTGGCTGGGTTTACCAGGTCAAAAAAGGAATATCAATAATATTAATAACAATAGTAAAAATAATAACAATAATAATTCTGGCGTTGTTGTTGTTGGTTGTGGTGGTTGTGTCAATTGCAGTTGTTGTATTAATAATAATAACAATAGTAGTAACAATAATAACAATAATGATATCAGCGATATTAATGTTAATTCAACTTTATTACCTGTGACGACTGATGCTGAAATTGAAAGACAAAAATTTGAACTTCAAGAGTTGGAGGTAAAGGAAAAATATATGAATAAATAGTTTAATAAAATTTTTATTAACTATGATTTTTTTTTACTGGAATTCAGCGACAAAATCGAAATTTAAGCAAGCAGGTTAATGATGCCAAAATTGCTTTTCAAAACAAAATTGCTCAAGTCAGTATATTAAATATAAATTTATACTATTAATTATTCAATATTAATTTTTTTTAAATACACTCTCACTCGTGTAACATTATAATAACGAATAGCACCTTCACATCTGTAATCTTGTGAAGAGAAATAAGTTAAACAGTTATCAATATCAATCCAATAACGGTAAATCAAAAATATATTTTCCATTCAAGCTTATACGTTGTCCGCAAGGAACACAAATTGATATTCAGAGTGGACAGGATGGGTAGATTATGTCTATAATAGAATATGTTATTATGTTGTTATCATAGTTATTATTGTTTGTCTAACACTGATTGATATATTACTAGGTTTCTTACATTTTATCCAAATAAACCAACAATACTTAATGATGTTGACATCCTACAATGTATTGGAATGGATAAAATTTCTCACGATGATATGCAGAGTTGGATTAATCCTGAACATTTAAAATGGGTCATCGCAAAACAAGCTGTCGATGGTGATTATCGTATAAATAATAATAACAATAACAATGGTAATAATGGTTTCAATGTTTTTGGTAGTGGTGGATTTGGCAATCCTGGCGGTGTTTGTGGAATTAATAATAACAATAACAATTATTGTGGACATTAATCATTTTCATCTTCGTTATCTATCATGTTGATGAATATGAATCTCTTTTTTATTACTCGACACTTTTTTTTTCTAAGCGATTTTTCTTTTTGAAGTATTTTTTGGGCTAAGATTTTTTTATATATATTTTTACAATAAGCTGTGTTTGTTTATAATAAACGTTTCGGTGTCTTTTTTAAGTTAATCGTTGCCATTTTAAAAATGTCTATTTTGATTTGTGAGAACATTTAATTTTATGCACAAAAAGTCTTGGGCTAAAAAGTCCAGATTTTTTTTTAGACTTTCCTTGTCAATATTCCCGCGCATTAATTTAACCAATCTTTTAAGAAAATCAATTAATGTAAAGTTTGGTTCACCAAAACACATATGAAGTAATAATTATTCTTTTTTTAAAAAAATGGCGCGGGACCTCTTTTGGAACAATAGAATAATATAATAATTATTTGTAGTTTTTCCGTTAAGATAATACCAATTTTAACAGAATCTATATTTACTATAACGATAGAAAGGTAGGACAGAAAGTAATTAATTGACTCACTCCTATATTTCAAAGATCACGTGTAAAAATCGGAGGTTTACTACGGCTATGCTAAAGACCGAAATTCTGTAATTCACTACTCAAAAAGGAAAGATGATAAGGAATAAACTTTATTAATCATTTTTTTTAAATTCAGGACCCGTGAGACTTATTATTATAATTATATTTTCGAACTGCATATTAATATTAATTAATATTCTGTCAAATGCCCCGTTGGTAAAACTTAAAAAAAATTCGCATAATCAGAATGACATGATTAGCTAGTTGAAATTTTACATACATATAAAAAAATACTTTCATCTTTGAACATCCAGGATTCCACAAAATTCTATGATAATGAAAAGGCTAATAAAAATGAAGCTTGGAATATTGTTCCTAACCAAATATCGGTTTATTTAAATCAATTCATTTCGTAATTATTTCAAGTATTCATAATACTCGTAATATTCGTAATGATTTGTTTACAAATATTTATTATTTAAGTTTATTATTGTCAATATTTGTTTACGCAATAAATATGAATATTATAATTACAAGTATTTTGAAACAATTACGAGTATTTGAAATACAGTGTGTTAAAAAAAAACGCCGGTGACAAAAATTTGCATATCTCAACAATTACATAACATAATTAAATAGATTTAAAGTTTACCAAATTACCTTGTTAAATAATAAAAAATTGTCATGAAATGCTGTTGCCAATCTTCTGTAAAACTAATTCATATCTTTTTTTTAAAACTATGCTAAATTTTGTCTCTGAAATTTTAACACGGAATTTTTTAATAATAATTCCGACACAAAATATACATCATATAAAAAATCATACCAGTTCGTAACGAAAGTTCCAGAGATTACGTATATAAACCTTCATACTTTAGATTTTCTAGAATTTTGTCAATTGGAAATAAAAGGAGTTTGATTATTTTGAAAAACAATTCAATCTGTAAATTCCTTTAATAATTGCTCTAAAGCCCATATAACAATATGTTTCAAAAATTTTATATGTTATGATTTAAGATCCTCCAATCCCTGATATAATTTTCATCATATAATTTTGGCTACCTTTTCATTGAAAACAATATTATACAAGCCGTTGTTTTTTCCTAACACACTGTAATTACAAGTATCATACTAAAATAATTAATGGTTGTATCCGTTTATTATCCGGGTATTTGAGTATTTGGCCAATCAATAAAGCCTAATACCCGATAATTGGTCAGTCAATAATAACAATAATAAGTTCAACATTCGGAAAATCATCTGCCGAATACCCGCCGAATACTGATTTAAATTTATTTAAAATTTAATACAAAAATATAACAATTATTTATTCATCAGGAAAAATATTTTCATTACATTGCAAATTGTTTTAAGAATACAATCCTTTCAAATAACAATGGATTCAATTTTGTTCGTTCGGCTGTCATTGTGTTTCCAGCTTCACTAAATAGACGCTCAGAATAGAAGTTGCTGCAATGCATAAATATTTTTTAGCTAATAATGACACAATTGAATATTCATATTACTTGATATATTATTATAATGGAAAAATGTTGATGATAGCGTATTAGTGGATAAAATAGTATATATAAAAATTTCATTAATTACGCGGGATAAAAATTATTTATTATCAGTATTAGTAATTGCCTAAATTTCGTTTTTCGGGTATATATATAATTGCCGTGTAATTAATTACCTGTTATTATTATACAGTGTCACCAATCAGGATTTTCATGTAAATGAACTACCAATTTTAGAGGCCTGCATGGATAACAGTAATTGAACCGTATCCCGCATGATTTGTACCCAAACCCGTTTCTCAAATTTTATATCCAAACCCCAACCCATACCCAAAAAAATTTCCAAATTTTAACCATCCCGGAATACACCCATATCTTTTTTTATTTAAAAAGTACAATAATAAAAATTTTAAATTAAGGATTACTATTGAAAGCACTATCAACTGCTTCTGGTCTTAAATTTGATCGGGTTTTATTTATTGTTAAACCAGCTGCACTGAACTCCCTTTCACTGGGTGCACTGGAGACAGGAATTGATAAATAATAAGAACATAATATTGATAGTTTTGGATAATGATCTTTCCACCATTCTAAAATGTTTAAATCCAATTCCTTTTGTACTTTTGAAGACAAATATTTATCAATTTCATTTCTTCAGTTTCATCATTATCTGAATCATAAAACTGTTAAATAAACATTGGATTTTTTTTCTTTTAATAGGTCTTATATCATCTTCACCACTACCATCATCATGATTTTTATCACTAGCAAGCTGAAATGAAAAAATCCCATACCAGTGACTTATTTCATTTTTTACCCATTCAGCATCATAAGATTCCAAATTTTTCAACTGCTTCATCTAGAGATCAAAGAATAAAGCTAATTTATATAAATCATGAATTTTAATTTTATCTATTATTTTTTGATTAACTACCAGTTTGATTTGCTTTAAAATTTCATCATCTGACGAAGATATTTGACAATGAATTAAAAGAGTTTTATACCAAGGAAGTACAAGATGGAATTGTTGTATATTTTGATGCCTCTAAACATTCACTAGCTTCATAAAATTTTTTTCAGAAAATTAATTAATATTTCTACAATAGTAATATCAATAATTTCAACTCTTTCTAATTGATCTTTCTCAGTCAAAGATCATATATCATTACAAAATTGATCTGAAATTGATTCTAACATTTCTAGTTTGCTATTCCGTCTACTTTCTGATTCTTGCTTAGGTGATTTTTCCAATCTACAATATAAAGAACTTTGTTTGAAGTATGTCACCTATGATTTACATCCTTTAATAGTTTGAATAATAGAAGGAAACAGCAAAAAATTATTCTCTTTAAAAGAAGTTTCCAATACAGTATTAATTCTAAAATAGAAAAAATTTATAAAAACATTACAATAAATATATACTTATAAGATATACAAGGCAAGTGACTATGGTTTCTAAAAGCTGCAACAAAATTAGCAACAGAATCTGTAACAAACATGTATTTTTCATAATAATTTCTGGTGATAAATTATATTTTTTCAAAATACCAAAAATATTATTTTTAATATTTTTTTGCTGTATGACTAGTATCTGAAAATTTTGAAACTGCCAATACTTGCTCTCTTAAAGACCAACCATCTATGTAATGTACTGTCAAAGATATATAACTGATCTTTCGATAGTAATCCAGTAGTAAATGCACCACCTATTTTTTAAAATATTTCAATTAATTTAGTGCCTAAATTTGACTTGATTGATTCTGCTATTTTTACTATATTACATGATATTGTTGTAGATTTGGTAATAATTCATCAATAGATAAAGGACCATATACTGAATCAATGTTAACTAATTCTTGAGCAAATTCTTGAAAACTTTACCAGATACTATTTCAAATGGTCTCAAATCACAACAGACAAAATTTTTTAAATTTTTTTTTATTAATTCTTTAACATTTGCTGGTGTTCCATTTTTTTGCAAAAATGAAGTAATTTTTGATTGATTATCTAAATTGAAACAGCTATGTCTTTGTAAATTTGAGGTTCCTAGTTTATAATTATATTTAGTTATATAGTCACAATTCCTACAAACAACGTACCCAATCATCTTGTCATCCAAGTCAACTAGTTCAGAAAACTTACCCCAAACATCACTTCTTCCTCCTTGCTTCTCTTTTAAAAATAGTTCTCCTGCTCTCAATTTAGATCTTATTTGATCAATAGTCAATGTATCTGACATGGTATATTATTATTATATTAAAATTAATGGGATATTACTAAATTATTATTAAATATATATATATATAATATTATTATTATTTAATAAAGAGTATTATTGTTGTTGTTGCTATATTTCATTAAAAAAAAATGTGTATATATTTATTTTTGCTAGAAATCTATTTCAAAATTCACGCGCGTGAATAATAAAAAATTTGGATACAAAATTCTGATTGGTTAATTTTAATTTCATTTCTAATTTAATATTTTCAGGTTGCACGAAATCCGAGTTATTCATCTCATATTCAAACCCGATAAAAATATACTACAGCCATCCAAACCCGTACCGCAATCCGGATATGGTCCGAGTAAAATTGCAGGACCCAGCCCGTTGCAGGCCTCTAATTCCAAGATCCTTTCTTTTATAATTTTCTTGTGTCTCCTTTGTTTCATCAGTTGGTTCCCAAGGAGCCAAGTTTTGCTTTTGCCGAATACCATTCAGTTCCCATACACTCATTTACTACTAAACTCGAACATTTCTTATATTAATGTTAATAACGTGATACATGGTTGAGGTAGATAAAATAGTACTTTATGTTCCAAGGTCAACTAATTTTAGTGCGTAATTATTATTATCAAATGAAAATTTTACGCAAAAACTTTTTATAATATCAATATTGATTGATTGAGTTACTTTGCAATAATAAAACTTTAATTTTCCATTTTTATCTTTATACTTTCTTATTGCAGAGAAAAATAATAGATAATTAACATCCTGATAAAATAAAACTGTGATAGAATCATTATTTTTATTAAGCTTTTAAAAATAAAATGATTAGTAACGTGATTTGCTTTAATGAGCAAGCAAAGGTTAAGACTAACGTTAGTTAACTAGTGGGTGTTAATAAAGTATTATCCAAAGGTTAATCGGAAGTATTATTGTAATCGTAAACGTAAGGCTGTTAAACAAGCTACTCAAGTTATTTTGCAAGTAAACTAAAGCGAATTTGCAATCGGTAAATGAATGTAAACGAATAAATCAATCACAAATGAATAAAAAGAGCCCTTGAGCTTTGTGAATGTCACCTTTATTTATTTACAGTTATCTGGTACCAATGAATGTGTGCTCACAGATTCATCCAGGTGCAAGAGAGAAGAAACCAAAGTAAATCATAAATTAATTAATTGACAAGCACCGAATTATTGCGAGTTGCTTGCAATAAACTGACAAGAGTAGCAAAAGTTAAGCCATAATTGTTAATCAACTGAAATGATACTGCTACTTGACAAAAATCAAAAAGTTTATTATTTCAAAGCATTATTATAATTTTAAGAAAATAAGAATAAAATAAAAAGATAAATAAAAAGATAATGAATAAATTTATAGTGGAGATTAAATTAGTCATTCATTGGTTCTTTTCTTTTACTATTGTTATTAGAATTTAATGTTTATTAATTAATTAGTAATAATCAATAGATAGTAGGTTCAATTAATTAATTAATAATGAAATTTTTATTCACCTCTGTTAAACTCTAGAGAAAAGAGTTAACATCAAGACTATTTAACGAACTATCATTACTTGTATAAATTTTCAAGCTTTTTGATTTAGCAATCTCTTCATCCAAGATTCTACTTGTATGATATGCATCTGGATGTGATTTGTGTGCTTGTTGCGAATCATTACTACCACCACTACTATTACTATTACTGATATCATTAAAAATTTTCTTACGTTTATCCCTGGCAAATTTCCAAAGTTCTCTACTAGTTGGTCTTTTTGATGGATTCACATCCCAACACCTCTGCATCATTTGCACACAATCATCAGGCATTCCAGGCAGTATTGGTGGTCGTAAACCTTCTTCACATATATCAAAGATTAAATGATGATTGTGAGCTCTATTGTCAAATGGTGGGTGGTCTGCAAATATTTCCCACATTAACATCCCAATACTATAGATATCAGATTCCTTGGTGTTCTTTTTGCCTCTAAGTACTTCAGGTGCAACATATGATACAATCCCATAGACTTTATCTGATGACTTTTCATCAACTGGTCCGCATAATCCCAAATCTGTAATAAAACAATGACCTCCTTGCACAAGTACATTACCACTATGTAAATCACAATGGATTAAATCTCTCCGATGTATATAATCTAATGCATTACATAAATATCTAAGCATTGTAATTCTGTCTTTTAATGCTAAATTTAAATGATTTTTTTGTAAATAATCCCTTAAATTTCCCTCTGAAACATAGCCTAAAACTATTGCGTAATTTCCATTATCTGGGAATCTAGTTATACCATAGCAATTAACAATCAGTGGTGCTTTAATTTTAAAATAATTCATTGCCTGAAAATAAATAAAATCAATTAGTATTATATAATACAGTATTGTTTATTTTGTTTTAAATGACAATTACCAACCTCATTAAAAAAGGCATTTCCTGGATTACTTGAATTGTTTAAACTTTTTAATACTACTAGTTGTCCTCTACCTCCAAAATAACCAAATTCCTTTTTATTTTCGTCATAATCATTAATATATCCTCTTGTCCACGTAGCAGTATAAATTGAACTAAATCCACCTTCAGTCAGCTTTGTTACTTTTTTAAATTGCTCAAAAGGTATCCATTCTAAAATATATCTTGGAAGAGATGAAAGCATTTGACATTGTTGAATAAAGTTGTCAACTATGTTATTTCCAGATGTCCAAGTGGTGAAAAGGCTCTGTAATTGTAATCTAATACAACTTTCACAGAACCTATCAGAGTATTTTGTCAATTTACACTTGTTACACTCTTTTGGTTTTCCCTTTTTATCTCTTGCATTTCTTAATTCAAACTCATAAATAAATTGTTCCTTACAATATTCTTTTTCATTTTCAGAAAGCTCTTTATTTTTCTTGACCAATGAAAAAAAATAATCTTTTATACTTTCTTCATCAGAATTATTAGCATTAGCATTGTTATACATTTCATTACGATTTTTAAATACAAATTCCCTTCTTTTTAGTGATAATGATGATGATAATTTATTATGTGACATTATGTAAAAATATAAAATATAAAATTCGACTTGTGTTTTAATGAATGTTAATCTGGAGATTTTTTGAGAGTAACGGTTACATTACAGCATTATTTCCTTTTTCTTTGTGAAGAGTGACGTGCAACCATCAATTTTTTCGTACATTTTGGATATAAATTGAAAAATGATCACCAAACCCTAGTGATGATTTATAGTGATTCAATAAAAGCATTTCGGCATTCTTTGAAGATTTAAAAGTGATAAAAATAGAAAACGAAATTAAAACATGTACTAAAACCTGTCTTATGTGCTACGTTGCTTCAAATTCAGACAGCTCAACACATTATTACGTGTAGTTAACTTCAAAGTCAAAAATTCGAAAAAACATCAATTTAATACAACCCATATGTACTGTATGTAAAGACAATTTGATTTATGAAATGTGGTAATAAAAAGAATGGCTTTAATTTGTAAAAGGGAAGAGGCATTTTTATTATGAAAAAAAAAATGCATGGAAAAAATAATAAAGTAAAAATTTCTAATTCAAATTATAACATTTGTAACTTTCCATGATAATTACTGTATTTTTCTTGCATCATTGCAATATATGGCAATGATATGATAATTCTTTATTCATCCCAGGACACACATTTTTACATAATTTGGAACTTTTGATAATCATTATCATTATTGCCGCTTGTATCAAGTGTTTAAGCATCTTACTTACGTCAAGTGGGTTTTAATTACGTAAAGTGTTTTTTACTTACGTCAAGGGCTTTTATTTTAGTCAAATCGCCGAAATGCCCTGGTGAGAAACTATCTCTAGTCAATACTTTAGTTACGTCAGTGACTAAAGTCAAAAGTTTTATCATGCATCATTAACTAGAAGCAGAAGAATATATTACCATTGACAACTTGCAAATAAATAATGAAATGGCAATAGAGGAAAAAATAATTGCCTCTTTAATCCAGCTGAAGAGGAGGAAATTGTTGAGAGTAATACTACACCTAAAATTTCAGCAAAAAATGATGTAATCAATTACCTTTGAGACAGCTTTTGATTTTTCTTCGACAAGGTGATCTAGAAATAGATTATAAAGAATTTAAGGTTTTTAAATTATTGAAAAAAGTTAACATTATTAAATAATGAAAGACTAATACAACATCTTGTTTTATTTATTATACAACTAATATTAATATTAAAAATATTTGCCAATTGTCAATGGATCCTTATCACAGTGAATTTTTTTTGCACTTAACTATTGTGACAAGGTTTGACTGTATGATTATATAAAGAGTCTATATTAAAAATCATTATATCAAAAGGAATTTATATATAACAAAATGGTATATACTTGTTCATTATATAATACGACTATATAGGTCACCCATGGAAAACTTGCTTTGGAAGCTTTGTACGTCATGCATCTTGACTTGCCTATAACTCTATTTTTTCATAAAGTATATTTTTGAAATAAAGAAAACAAATAAATAAATCTGAAGTAAATAGAATTTATCCAAAAAAGTTCCATTATTGTTAGTCAGCTGCTAACAGCGACAATATCTCTTGTGTATGATGTTTTCCTAAGTTCTGGTCTTAGTATTAGATGATAATCATATATGTGAGAACCCGGGTTAATGCAAGATCCAATTGTTCACTTGTTGAAGGTATGTAAGATGTGGTCTGCTTCCGATGGATTATTCTTAATCCAATAATCCCAAAAAAGCTTGCATCAGTTGATATTAAAATATTATTAATAATAAATACCACAATGAATTTCACATGATGGTGAAAATTATAAAATCCTAAACCAAACAACAAACAATGCGAGCAAAACAAACAATCAAATAGATTATTCATCCAATTTTAATCAGATTTGCCTAAATATCTAAAAACAAACAATCAAATGGATTGTTTAGCAAAATTTCTAAATTGATCAAACAATTTGATGTATGTGAGCAAAAAAACTCATTTATTAATAATTGAAAAAACAACAACTGTTTATCTTATATTATACTAATGTTCATATATCACAGGTGCATTATAAGAAACTACTGAAAAAAAGTAATTATGATTCATATGTTTCAAATCCTGATCCTACTACTACATCTTCACCAAACCTATTACTATAACAAGTACAATAAAATGTGCGCTAAAGCTCAGAAATTGAATTCTTCCCTCAGAAAATGAAATTAAATATTCAACAAACATTGTTGAAAAAATTCAAATGTGGAAAGAGATGTGAAGTTAATGGCAATTATCAATTACTACTACATTAGAAGTAATGTTGTTTGATGAAATGTCCCCAAAATTGTAAAACTATTATTATATTAATATTAATAACGTGATACACGATCGGGGTAGATAAATCATCAATTAGAGATTCAACTAAATAGTGTATAATTAAATTACTGTGTAAATAATATTGATTAAGTTACTTTGTAATAATAAACCTTTAATTTTTCCATTTTTATCATGTTGTAGTGATTTCATTAATATTAAGAATAACTTCTGGTCTTTGCTTGATCACAGAGGAAATTAATCGATAATCAATATTCTGATAAAATAAAACTCTGTGATAGAATCATATTTTTATTAAACGTTAATAAGCTTCTAAAATAAAATAAAAAGAAAAACGGGGTTTTTATTTTCTTTGTTTAAAACACTTTGATAAAAGAAACAAGTGTCGTTAGTGCTTTGGTAAAAGGCAACAATTATGGAGCTTTGATAAAAAGCCACATTTATTTGTTTCAGTGGGGCAAGCAATGTTAGGACTAACGTTGGTTAACTAGTGACGATTAGTAATCTGATTGCTTTAATGAGCAAGCAAAAGTTAAGACTAACGTTAGTTAACTAGTGGGTGTTAATAAAGTATTATCCAAAGGTTAATCGGAAGTATTATTGTAATC